>KV424600.1:0-104255 GCA_001632445.1 Peniophora sp. CONT
GATTCCGGCAATCCGCCAGCTTGCGAAAAACAGACTGCCGACATCGCGTCCTCTTGATTCCGGCACTCATCTGCCAGCTTGCAAACAACAGACTGCCGACATCGCGTGCGCCCCATCTCGGCAGCAGAGATAATTTATGTTGGCATTCTAACCCTTCCCAAGCCTAACCATGCGACAGCTTGCTAAACCAGGGTTAGAATTCGACTCGCTTCTCTCGATCTTCGCCCAACTGATCTAATTCAAACACACTCGCTTCGAAACGCACTGTCCGTCAATCTGCCGTCACATGCATTATCTCACCCTGTGCTCACACTATCGATACTCATTGACACACTCCTTGACGAAACATCTCCATACGCTCCCTCACCCTGCCGCAGCTCACCGTAAACGCCAAGCGCACCCGTTATATCGCCATCGTTCCTATCACTTGGCGACATTCTCAAAAACTCCTCTCCTCGATCACACTCCTGAACTCACCTCCCTTCCCTCTTGCTATACAACCTACTCTCTAACCTCCTCCTTTTTTCGCCGCTCGACTTGTCTCTCACTTGCGTGGGAAAGTTCACCCCAAAAAACTTGGCATCCTTTAACCTCATTGGTCGACAGGTGCTCTTACGCCTTGGCATTTTCATTTATCTTTCATCTCCCCCGTGTCGCCTTAATACCCGCATATCGTAGTACATTTCCTCCTGCCCTGTCTACGTTCGACGGTATTCCTTTACCTTCCCTGCCTCCGTAACCTGTACCACCCAGCACGCTTTGGTGTTCGTAGACGCTTTTCGTCGTCGTCGTTCCAATGTTCAATCATGAATGCACTGTAAACAACTACATTTGCCGGCAGTCGCTATCTACGATGATCGCACCGTCAACCCCCAGAAGCCGTGTATTGGCGTGCGTGCGAGGAGTGCCTAGCTGCGATACAGCTTCACGCACAGCGCTCCCCGAAAAGGTCTTGGATGTTCCCTCTGGCGGCCGTCGAAACTGATAACAAGCTTTGCCCGCGTTTACGGAAGACGACAACCCGGTGAGACGCGCATGCGTGCTACCCGTATATCGTTGGCCTTGCCGCACACCGCGGTCTACACTGCACACCGTCCCGGGAGCACAGGCAACGAAGCGGCCAGTGCGCCATACATTCAGTCGTTCTGTTCTACTTCTACGAGCCAGTATGTCTCCATTGAGTCTCGGGAGGGCGAACTGGTCAGTGGGGATGATTCTTGTGATGCTCTACGTGCACGTCAGCATAAGGTGTTTAATGATAGACCTCGCGGACTTACTGAGGTGCACTATAAAGCAAGCGCGGGTAGTTCGGAGAGACAAACGAAGACAGAGGTAAAGATAAATGTCAGTAACGTCTCTAATATCAACGGTATGGCGTACGCACTCTGGTAATCGAGCGTGTACCCGATGAGGAAGATGCCAATGATGCCGTAGACGAGTGGCTTGCCGCTCGCGTTCGTGCCGTCGAAGAACTTGGCTTTGAGGCTCAAGGCAGAAGGAGCGGGCGCCGGGCCCTTGGGAAGCTTGCTGTAGAACGCGACGAGCGGCGCCAGCTCGCTACCCTGTCCGGAGCTCTGCAGTAAATACGTCAGCTCGTTGGGCGACATACTTGCGGACAGCTGGGCTTACGCACGAGGATGGAAGGCGCTGCAATTTTTGGCGGAACGATACCGCCGAGGGAACGGCGGATGAGAGAAGCGTGCATAGCGTATGAGTGGTGGTGGTTGAGAGCAAGCCGCAGATGCCGCACGCGTGCGTGTTACGAACCCGGGAACGTAACGGCGAACCTGCCTTCAACCTTCGAGCTTCGAGCTCCTTGTCTTCGGACGACCATCACTTTGTTTATACCAGTCGCCACTCGCAAACGCGCTCTCTATCCACGGCCGCTCGACTCTTTAGTAGATTCAAGCTCAGTACGACACCAACTCGCATATTCGCGTCCTCCCCGTCGTCTACGCCAGTGTTCGCGTCTCCTTTTATTCACATTTCGACGCCAATATTCACTGCGAGCTGCACTCTTACGAGATCCGCATCTCCGGCTCACAATATGTACACCGCTTCTTCACCGTCAGCTATAACGTCCGCACCGACCACCTGCTCTTCCACTGCGACCTCCGCTTCGGCACCCTCCGTCCCGACCCCTCACAATACCTCTGCGTGTAGTTAAAATACCATCTTCACAGCTCTCTCTACGAATACCTTACTGTCTTACCTGTCCAATTATCGCCCGTTTTGTCTTACTTATACTCGTTTCAGAGCTTCATCTCGTTGACGATAACTTTGCTTCGTTCGTAGAGCCAACGTGCTATCCTTACTGGCACGTATAACCTATTTAACATATTCTTTGCACTAGGTGGCCGAAGACTTCGCCAAACAACGTCAAGCGTGGTAATAGGATTGTAATAATATATGCGATGCCTATATATGTTGATGTTGTACGAATTAACCCAACCGCCCGCGCAGCCACGCAAGCAGCCCCTTCGTCCCATCCCTCTCCCAAACCCTCCGATTCGGTACACGGAACCTAACATCCAGTCAGCATTACATCTAGCTAAGAAGCGATAGGTAGAAAAGGCACATACACGTTTCCCTCGACCAAGAACACCTCAAGCGGCAACAGCCCCAACTCGCCCGGAAGCGCCTCGAGCGCGTTATCCCGAACGTCCAGCTCCTCGAGCGTCCACCTGCCCCTTATCCCATCTTTATCCTCCGCACCGTCCACAAACGCTGTCCGCGCGAGCATCGCGAGTCCGCCGAGATTCTCGAGCCTGTTTCCGCGCAGACGGAGCGCACGTAGACCCGCGCGGCCGGATGAGCCGTCGGCGAGGACGAGCGCGGAGAGCGTTGAGGATGGTAGCGCGGCTGAGGAGATGTTGTTGTACGACAGATCGAGCGAGCGTAGCGTTGGGAAGAGTCGTGCGAGAAGCGGAAGTGTTGGCTTGCGCTCGCGTAGACCGTCGCCGATTGCAGCGGGTATTTCGTCTGGTATCGAGCAGCCGTCTAATATAAGCTCTTCGAGCCGCGGGAACGAGACGTCCTCGGTAGGTAAAAGGAAAGCTGTGTCAGCGCGCCGCCCGCGTAGCTCGAGGAAACGCAGTGTAGAAGCAAACGGCTGAGTGGCGATGAGCGCCAGCGGCAGAGTCGCGTTGGGCAACGTGAGGTCCGAGTTATCCCGTGTACGGTCGATCGCGAGGGAGAAGTTCCGTGCGTGGCGGGCCACCGGCGCGCAAGGCGGCAGCATGAGCGTCTTGTTCGAGTTATCGTAGTACTTCGGGTTGAGCGTCGAGGTTGAGGCGGCAGGACTGCTGCTCTCCCGCTCATGCGTCGGACTGGCCGATGGCTCGCGTTGCTCCTGTTCACGCTTCTCCGCAAGCTCTCGTTCACGCCTCTCGGCCTCTTCCTTTTCTCGCTGAGCTGCCAGCGCACGAGCGCGGCGCCGGCCACCCTCTGTAAGTAGACCCTGCTCTGCCTCGATCTCCCACTGCTCCTTGACTACCTCCTTCTTTGATACAGGCGCCGCCCTAGGCTGTGCGGGAGTAGCGGCGGTAGAGGAGGGCAATGGCGCCTCATCCTCTTGATTCTGCGCGCGCAGGTTACCGGCGCTACGCATCTTCCGCATCTGCGCACGACGGTCCGCCTCAATCTCCCAAGCCTCGCGTTGCACCTTCTTCCCAATGACGACGTGCAAAACTGAACGCTCGTTTGTCGGTTCGCTGAGCGAGGGAGTGCTCGGGCCTACAGGCGGAGAAGCGAATATGAGCTGCGCGGAAATCGTCGCGAGAGCGCGCTGGACGGCGTCCGTGTGTCTGACGTGGAAGGATTCCTCCATGTCGAGAAGCTTGAGCTTGGGGAAGGGAGAGTCGACGGAAGAGAGAAGATCGTCGGGGAATGAAGACTCAGTGATGACCGCCTTCGTCAGGCGGACTTCCTCAAGGGCCGGCAGACGAGCGAGACCGACTAGGAATTCGCGCGCGGTAGGTTCCGATTCATTCGTGAGCGGATTCTCAGATAAGTCGAGTTTCGCCAGAGTCAGAGGCACGTTCTCTAGATCGACGGCAGATGCGGAGATGTGGTTGTGGGATGCGGTAAGAGATGCGAGCATGGGCATAGGTCGGTCTGCGCGGACGACAGCAGGAGCAAAGTAGTCGTCCTTGCGCTGATAGGCGGGTGGATTAGATCCAGCAAAAGGTTCGTTGAAAGGCAGAGAGGTTAGAGCATTGTGAGAGAGGTCCAGAGTAACGATGGAAGGCAGAGCAAAGAAGTTGGACGGTAGAGATGTGAGCTCGTTATGAGATAAATCGAGCGTTGCGAGCTTGGGGAGATCGGCAAAAGCATCGGGTAGTGTAGTCAGTTTATTGTTGTGTAACTGCAAACATTCTCAGCGCGTGAAGCATCATTGTACGGAGGCGTACTTACGTCGATGATCTTGAGAGAACCAAACAGCGCAATTTCTGGATGGATCTCTACGATCTCGTTACTCCAAGCCTTGAGTATTGCGAGATCTTGTTGTTCGAACCACGTCGTGTCCTGCGTCGAACCCTTGCGCACGCGCTCGGGTAATGGCGGCTCGTCAGGCACGAGCGCGAGCTTCTCTGGGGTGATACCGAGGTGTATCTCGAAGAGCGCAGAGGGCAAGCATTTGAGCTCGCGTGTGGCCAAGTTTACCTGACCTATCACTGTCGTTCAGAACAGAGTTCAGAGATTACAAAACACGAGGCATACGCGCCTGAACTGCGTGCACGCTCGATGGTCTCCCGTATTGACCATCGCCCGAGTTCCTCCTCGGGAGGCGGTTTACCGAACGTATCCGGCGCAGCTTCTTCAAGACCAGCCCATTCTCCCTCAGCTACAGGCCCGGATTTCTGCTGTGCCTTTTTGGCTTCCGCGCGTTTGAGCGCGATCTGCTCTTTGAGGCTCAGGCGCGCAGGTGGTTCGGCGGGTGGCGCGGCGGGCTCAGCAGGCTTGGGCTTGGGTTTCGACGGTGAGGCGCGCACAGAAGCCGGGACTCGAGCTGCAGCAGGTTTGATACGCGATGAGGTAGGCGTAGTAGTACGCGATGTAGACTCTGGAGCAGGCTTGGAGGGACTCGGTGTGCGGAAACGGGAAGCGGGCGAGGGCGAGACAGCATTGAGCCGAGAAGTGGTCGCTGATACAGTAGACGTCGTACGCGTCCGTGATGGCGTAGATTTTACGGGGGTGCGCGAGGAGGACGGCTGTGGCAAGCGTGACATGGTGTCAACTTCAAGAAATGACTTCGACGCGCGCGGCAGTTCAGTTCAGATCCGCTTAGTCATCGCGCGCCCACGCGATTATTTCGATTCATTTTGGAACTTGCTCCCGTCGCTGTCCCGCACGTCCCACACGCCCGTTCCTCAAGCAACCAGCCCGTACGTGTGCTCATTCGATTGGGGAGATTCTGCTACTCTGTTGGACTGCTGGATGGAGGCGATGGAAGGGCAGGAGAGGCTGGATTGCGGAGGGAAAGATTGGATGATGTGCTGACGCCCCGTTGACAGACCCACGGATCCTCTGTGCGACGCTCTTCGTTGCAGTGCGTACACTTTGCTCTGTTGAAAACATCCTATGTTCTAATTCCCAACACAGCGATCCCCATAAAAGCCACTCGCCCAGCATGATCATTTCCAAGGAGAACCGCCGCACCATCTACGAGAACCTCTTCAAGGGTGCGCAGTCTTTTCCACTCTATCTGCGTGACATCTGACGCCGTCGCAGAGGGAGTGTTGGTCGCGAAGAAGGATTTCAATGCGCCGAAGCACGAGGAGCTGGACGTGCCGAACCTGGAGGTGATCAAGGCGATGCAGAGCCTGACCTCGAAGGGTTTCGTCAAGACGCAGTTCTCGTGGCAGTGGTACTACTACGTCCTCACCCCCGAGGGCGTCGAGTACCTCCGCGAGTGGCTCCACCTCCCCGCTGAGGTCGTCCCCGAGACTCACCGCAAGCCCGCCCGCGCACGCCCCGCCGCCACCCGCCCCGGCGGCGATGAGCGTCGCGCACCCCGCGGTGACCGCGACGACTACCGCCGCAGGGACGACGCCGGCAAGGGTGCCGGTGCCCCGGGCGAGTACCGTCCCCAGTTTGCTGGTGTCGGCCGTGGCGGTCCTCGCGAGTAGATTTCTCTCGTTTTGGCTGAGGGTCGAGGTGGCGTGGCGTGTATGTTTTGCTCTCCTGTTTTCTCTCAAAATTGTAGTATGAACCCATCCCACCACGCATGCATGTTTCTATGTCATCCTCGCAGTTCTTCTTCTTCAACTTCACACATCTGCAGCTCCTCTCGTCATCCCATAGCGGTCCAAGGTAACTGTTGACTTCGCGCCCACTAACTGCGTGCTTAAAGCAACGAACTGTCTGACTGGCGTACGTCCGCGGCACAGGAAACTTATCGTGGCACTTTCTGAGCAGGAAGCGGTAATCGTCTTCCCGCGAGTACATATTATAGTATGGCTGTTATTTTGAGCGAGCACCAGACGAGCTTGAAGTTCGAGAGAGAATAAGGTAGGAGAGCCGCTTGATGCACAAGATCGGCAACTTCAACGACTGTTCAATGTGTGTCTACTGAGTAGAAAGCCTAAAAAGCCTAGCCCATTTTCATATGCATTATAATTATATCGCGGCGCAACCGTCACTTGCCTCTAACTTCCATCACGGCGCGTCTTGTAAGTTGTCATGTCTCCCGATTCCAGCTCAGCGCTCAGCGTCTTCTGGGTATCCCGCGAGAGACCTTGCATACGAGAGCTTCTATGGCACTACCTGCTTGGAACAAGCCTTACAACGCGCGCGTCTTCCCAATCCGATGCCTAGCGCTCGAGATGAGATAGAGATGCTCGACGATAGACTGCAGAGCTCTGGGCTCTGGTGCTATGCCCACACGAACCCGAGCCTCGGATCTCGTAAAATGGATTCTTGTGCGTTCGTGCAGCATATCTTCTACCGTGTACTGCCAGAGTACTCTCAGCTCGAACTTTCCCTCCCGCGCACGTTGAAACTGGCATCTCACGACGGCCAACTTGTTACCTAGCTCTTTCGTGCTACGAACGGGTGCTAGTCTAGGCGGCTCATCGCGTTTGAGGTGGTGCGTGATGACTATGCCTCGCCCTTCAGCCGTGGATTGCAAACCGGTCTCTTTCAGCAGCATTTGCTGCATGACAGCGACCGGATTTACTGAACTGCGCTCTGGATGATTTTACGTTAGAGTGTGGTCTGGAGGAGCGTAGGGCGCGAGGAGAGAGATCACGTATACTTAGGGTTAGGGTTAGTACTTGGCGGCGCGCCACACCTCGGCGCGTCTTGAACGAATCCATCATCAGGCCGCCTTTGGGCATTCTCGGCTACTTGCAGGCTCACCCATGGACGTATCCAACACTTGGATTGCGCTTCAGCAACTTCCACAACGTCATCCTCGTCGTCAAAACGTGCGGATTGGAAGGCTCGACACCTTCTTTACCTCAGCCGATGGACAGAGGCCCGGGCTATCTTGGCGACATCGCAGGACGCATATCAACCAGCCTTTGGGATCGATAGACAGACAGTGACCGCAGAATACTCGGTAGGCAATGCGGTCAATCAATATATCGCGGTACTAGAGGACATGGGCGGTTACGTTTAGAGGGCTCATCCTGAATTTGAAGAGGAGATCTCGTTTCGCTTCCCTAAGCACTGCGGTACCTAATTGACGATTATAATATTATCAATGTGACAGCTCGCGTTCGTGTGTATATCGACTTTTGCCGGTGTGGCTCTCACGTCTGAAATTGCTATCAACGAGGTAAGGGAGCGTCGTGGGGATGACCGTGTTGTTTATGCCTGCCCTTGAGACCTCAGCGCTTCGTCTGCAGAAGCTAGCCAGTGAGCTGGACGAGACAGATGCACTCGCATAAGTGCGCGTCAGGTCAGGAAGCGCAAGATATGCTAGTATACTCATCAAATGATATGCACGGCATACAAGAGCTCGCGGGCTCCACCGTCGTGAGTGCGATGAGTAGACTCGAGGCTACTCGCAACGATAAATATCGGCGGCCACTCGCGCGCACCCTACCAGCTTCAGCGTGCTGATTGGTTCGGGTCGGTGGGGCCGTTCAAAAATATGATCTGCGAATAGCCTCTAATCTGTGCGTTTGTGCACTTCGTCTATACGTCAATTCCAGCTCAACACTTTATGCATCAGGATTCCGCTTCGAAAGAAACATTGCAGTCAGCCTAACTCCTGCCGTAGGCGAGCTCGAGATCCTGCGTATACGCATGCAGACTGTGTGCGAATCTGGTGCTTGATATAGACGAGCTTGGTGCACTAGTACGCCCATTCGATCAGTCATTGTATCTCTCCCACATCTCACTCACGCTCTCGTTTGTAAAAACTTGAGGCTGCACGAACCCAGAAATCTCCTCCATCAACCAAGGAGCAGTGATGATGCCGCTGCGAGGTACTCGGTGTTCGTGCAAACTGAAGATGGCGATCGTCAAAAGCAAGTTCATCCGAATCATCGTGAAATGCTTTGCATCCGGGCCGAACCTCCGATATCAGCAGTCCCCACATAATCTGAGTTGCTCTCGTCTACCATCTACGCACGATCTGACCATCTGTACTCTCTACTCTGTGTTAAGAACTGACTCCAATGCGTATGTGCGTGTACTATATCGATGCATTCATGAGGGCGTGCCCGGCACGCATTGGAGTCATAGTACATACAAGAAAGTTACAGGATGGTGCTCGTCGCTCGATGTCTTGGGCTCTCTTTGACTGATAACAAACCTGCAGATACAATCGTATAGGACTGACTACTTCGATCTCTCGAACTAGCATGTATCCTACGGCGAGCCTGCGGGAACTACACCCAGCTCGATCAACACCCGCTTTGCGGCCTTGTGACGTGCCTGCGTCTTCGTCTTTCCAGTACCCTGTCCGATCGTGTCCATGTGTGCAACTGATATAAGTAGACCGTCTCAGTCTTATTATTGCGCTGCGCCACGAGTCATTAGCTTGGTATCGTACCTGTACAGGTTGCGCTCCACGTTGGGTCATGAGGTTCCCCAGACATCTCCTCGACATATACTATCTCGGGAGCCGAAGTCCGTTGGTCACGCTGGATGTAATTGTGAAGCATTGCCGAATAGCTTGCCACATGCTGGTCGAATGCTAGATTGGATTGTACATGAGCAACCAACGCGCAGTAGCCTTCGAGCATGCGCACCATTCTCATAGACGACTTTGACTGGACTCGATGGCAATGAGGGCGTATGCTGCCTGTCTCGCGAACGACGATTGCCAGATCTGAACTCCAACTTGTGGTGAAAGAACCACCACAGAGGACCAGGGAACTTAACGCTGGACTTGACTTGGTCGACGAGGTACAACCTGTAAGCGTAGTAAGTCCGCCTGAACGTCGTTTCTCTATGAAGCCTCTCACAGCACCGGTGCGACGAGCATAACGGCGACGTCCACCACCTCGAATGAATGGGTAAGTATGGACGCGATGATCTTCGCGATTCCTACTGCGAGGCTTATGAACGCGCCAGTGAGCCGGTAGGGGGTAAGGCCAGTGGGCGACTCGGTCGGCACTGAGCCAGTACTGCCACTGAGGCGCTCAGAACCATGGTCGGACGCCTCAGTCGTCGGGCTAGTTGCCCGTCGTAAGCGCAGATCGTGAGCTGATGAGCTTGACATGCCGGGGGAGCGATCTGCGAGGAGGGGTGGGTTTCTGTCCTGAGATTGGGGCGTGGACGGGTTCGCCCTTTTGACGGGAGCGCGGGGAGGCGGTGACTCGTACCTCCCAGGAAGAAGGCTTCGTTGCCTTGCAGGGTTTGATAAAGGTTCGTGTTACGCCCGACAACGTACGATCTCGTCGCTGCACTCACTAGGCGCTTTATGACATGATGCGCCATTATGCCCATTATCCGACTTGTCTTGCCAGGCGCGGGGCTAGGAGTAAAGACTGTAGCATGTCGCACGGCAGAAGCGCCTTGGCAGTATGTGAACCGAGCGCGCGGTCGACGAAGCGCCTGTGGTGTCCTTGGAATGACCGAGTGGGAATAGCGTGGGTGATGGAGGGTGATGGAGGGTGCTATCTGAACCCAGCCTTCGGGAGAAGCTTCGTGGCGATGTTGCGACCGTGAACCGAAGTCTGGCACTCGCAGCCGCCGGACTGGGGCGCTGGACGATCCGTGCACGCTCGCACGCCTCGCTCAGTACCTTCGGTTGGATGGCCCGACAAAAGGAAGGCGCATATGCTTGATGCAGAACAAGGAAGTACCGAGCCAACATGCCCACGTAGCATATCGTGCAGCTGACGCCTTGATAGAGATACAAGGATCTTTGAATCACGAATGGTCTGGAGAAGCGGAGAGCCCAAATCAGAGGATGAATAATAATAAAATTGGCTCCGGGCCAACTGCGGGCTATACAACAATGTGTACGAGCGCTCAATTCTTCGAAAGCATGGATACAGGCATGCTCACGAGCTCGGCAAAGGCTGTAGAGACGGCCCGGCTGAGAAGCAAAGGTACCTTGAGATCAGCAGCCAGAATCACGTATACATCGGTAGATACGCGTTCACACTGTTTGATCGCTAACTCACTGACTTGGATAGGATGGACTGGGCTCGATGCCAACGTCTTTAACGACTTGTTCATCTGGCGTCAAGCCTGCTATATCCGATCATGAACGGCCTGTTCGGGATATTTGGCGCCTAGAAGCTGTCCATGTAGACAGCATGGCAAGTCCAAGAAGTTCATACATAGGCACGCCATTCGAGTTGGGCGCGTAAGGCAAGGACGTCGGGACTGCGCAGCAGCATGCTTGCGCCCACGCGCCACACAGGACTCTTTGAGTTCTACACTCGCAACCACTACCAGCGGGATTTGCAGAAACCGATGATCACGATGGCAAGCATTGTGCGTTCCACGGATTGTACTGGCAGTGCCCGCGTGGGATGAATGGCCAGATCAAGAAGTCTTTGTGATGGAGGCGGGAGGCAAAGCAACGCTGCCCATTCCGCCGCGTCTCCGAGCTGTCCAAAGCGCCGCTTCCCCGCACGGATCCTTGCCTTCGCCTTCCATCTGCGCACCATCTGAACGCATTATTGTCCTTCGCCCTACGTGCCAGGTCGATTGCAGCGATCTCATAAAGCTCCGGGCACGTATATATATGTGCGACGTTGAGCGGGAGTCTGCGTTTAGCGCTGCCACTTGAATTCGGCGCGTCCACATCCGCGCCGGCGACGGAACCATTTCGAGACGTGGCCTCAGCTTTCCTTTCATATTGTACGCGTATATTATCGTCCTGTACACCTCCATTGCTGACTATGTTGCTTAGAAGTTTTCAGCGCTAGCTAGCTAGCCGACATGCCTTCTGCACGCTCTGGATCGTCGGGGACTGCTCCAGGATCGCCTGGAGGCAAATCAGCGCCCGTCCCTCCTGCGATCGTTCATCATCACTCCTCTTCTTCAAGCTCTACTTCCTCTGCTGCCACCGTAAAGACATCTTCGCCTTTGAACCCTGCACGCACTTTGTCTCCGTCGCCGCATACAACACCACCTTCGAACCCTAAGATTCTCGCCCCATCTCACAGCGATCCTCCGAGCTATGAGTCGACTCCCAAGTCCAGACCTCGTGTTTCCTCTACCTCCAGTGTACCACGAGGGCGCGGCCCTTCCCCTTTGCGCGAATCGAACGCGCTCCAGATAACTCGCGTCACGTCCAATCCGCTACCGGATACTGCTCCAGACGTCGGCATCACACCTCGGGGATTCAGCTTGAGCTCGTTCCGCTCGCGCTCTCGTTCAACCTCTACGTCCAAGCCTCGTGATCATTCACCCGAAGCTCCGACTGTAGTTGGCGAAGACCTTCGCGCTTCTGTACTAACGCCCGTACACGCATGGTGGCATGAGAAGTTTCACCCGACTTCGCGCCCGTGGTCCGAGGGCCCGAAGCGGAAGAAGACGGTACCAGCAGAGCAGACGGAGAACTACTTGCATACCAAGGAGGTCCGTATATGCATTCTGGCTGACTGAGAGCACCGCTGATATGTAGATTAAACAGCGTGTCGTTGAAGCAACTGCATCTGTTCTGGGAGCAGCTGCTCGCGTCACTCATGAGGCGCTCTTCATTGGAGTAGACTTCCTCAAGTTCGCGCCCGTACCTGCCCTGGAGGTCGCCGGCGTGGTTCTATTGAATATTTGGGAGGCCGTCGAGATGATCGAGGTATGCTGTCTAAATGTTGCACCGGAAATCAAACTCACGGTGTTATATTTTAGATGAACCGTCTCGCTTGTCTACGTCTTACGGAACGATGCGCCGAGACGCTGATCTCCGTCCGCGAGGAAATCCAACTTGCTGGAGTGAACGTTGCTCGCGAACTTCAGGAGCCCATAGACAAGCTGCAAGAGTACGTTCTTTTGTACCTCATATACAAAAAATTAGCAATCGGCTGATGTGCACTGTCAGTGCGTTCAAGGAGGTCCATGTATTTTTGCAGAAGCAAGGGCACCGTCCCTTCTTGCACCGTTATCTGAAGCGGGACGAGATACAACGCAGCATAAGCCACTGTGACGCGTCCCTCAACGATGCTCTCGATATGTTCAGCGTATGTCGGGTGATATTTAAGAAGTTTGATGTCGCTTACGCCTCAACAGATTAGGGTCCAGATACGCACCCTCAAACTCGTTCAGGCGAACGAAGCCCGTCGCCAGCAGGAGACTGACCTCATCCTCGACTCTTTGGGATTAAAACCCCTGCCGTCTGCCGACGGAAGTCCACTTGCCCCGGGATCGTCTACGGTCACGATCACGCCCTCCGCCGGCCAGGACGTTGACCATCTGAAGGATCCGCAGGAGGTTCAGAAACTTCTCCATAGCTACAGGCGCGAGCAGAACAACCGCGACCGCGTCAGCGATATGGCGGACTTGCGGCAGCTCATGCGCACAGCTCTGCAAACGAACAACGACGCCACTATGATCGAAGTCTTGCAAATTGCCCGCGACGAGATGCCGGAGGCTATCAAGACGTTGCAGCGCGCGCTAGAGCGGGAGGTGGAGCGGGAGCGGTACTCGACGACGTCGGAAAGCTCAGAGTCTTCCTCTCCAGAGACATCACCGGTCTACAGAGCGCGCGGGCGGGTCGAACGTGCTGCGTCCATTAATGTGGCCACCCTGGTGCAACAAAGGGCGAGCGTAGAGTCGTCAGATCTTGGCACGACCAGCGAGATGAGTAACCAGCCCGTTCTAGACACGCTCGACCGCGAGTTCATCGAGACTGGTATCGATGCGCTACGACGTCTCAGTCAAGGGACGGACCTCGCGGTTCCGAGCTGGACCATCACCCGCTACGAGGTTGAGCTGGACGAGAAGATCGGCATCGGCTTCTTCAGCGACGTCTACAAGGGGCAATGGCGCGACAACACCGTTGCTATCAAGGTGCTCGCGGAGACGACGCCCCGCAAGCTCTTCGTGCATGAGATTGGTATCTGGAAGAAGCTCGACCACCCGAACGTACTTGAGTTGCTCGGCGCAAGCTCAGCCACCTGCGACCCTCCCTGGTTCCGTGAGTGAACGTTCCGCTGCCTATGAGCAGATGCTGACAGGGACCCAGTCGTTAGCCCTTACTATCGTAACGGCAACTTGGTTGAATACCTGAGAGGTTTGGGGCCTGACGCGCCCGTCGACGCGCTTAAGATGATGCACCAGATTTCAAAGGGCATGGCGTACCTGCACGGCAAAGGCATCCTGCATGGCGATCTCAAAGGCACCAATGTTCTCGTCGACGACCGCCTGCACTGCGTCATCTCTGACTTCGGTCAGAGTGAGATGAAGTCTGAGGTGTTCCGCCTCAGCCGCCAGCCGACGCCGCGTTCGTATGCTTTGTTTTGGCTGGTCTCTCTGATCTGACGCTGCCCTTTAGATGGCACACTCCGTTGGCAGTCTCCCGAGCTCATGAGGGGCGCCATCGATGGCCTTACACCCGGTGTCGATGTATATGCTTTCGGCATTCTCTGCGTCGAGATACTCAGTCGAGGCGCACTGCCGTGGCCCATAGCTGACGATGAAGCAGTCCGACGTTTTGTCATTGGTATGCATCTGCTTTCTGGGTTTGCGTCGAGAGATTGACCGTTCTTGATAGAGGAAAATAAGCGCCCTAGCTTACCACTGATGGCACCGGCACAGGGGCCTCTGACGAACATCATACAAGTACGCCGCTCGCTGAACGTCCATCCAGCCTTTTTTCTAACTTTTTTTCAGTCTGCTTGGAATCGCGATCCCTTATTGCGGCCTACCTTCCTCAAGATCGAGCGAGACTTGAGGTCTCTGCGTAGACAGACAGGCGCTCCGCCAGACTCTCCGCGTCCTCCTTCGATGTCCATGCGTATTGAAGAGGAAGACTGGGCGCGCTCGCACCACCAATCGCCAGACATGCGTCCCAACGTAGAGCTTCCTAGCACGTCCCGTGAGCTTGGTTATATGGCTCATGGAACCACCCCTCTGACCAGTTCGAGTAGAGACGCACGATGACATGCTATATGGCTCTGCATCATCGGGTGCAACAGGCTACGAGACTGCGACTAGCCAAGCGGGGGACCGCTCTATGACCTTCGAGCAAGTTGACCTTTCGCGGAAGTCGTCTGTTTCTACGGTCAGAACCACCACCACGACCACCGAGACGACGAGCGACTCTCTTCACGATAGCATCGTGTTGCAGGAGAGTATGCTCGACTCTGGCTTCCTCTCTCCGATAGACCCGAACAGCGCCGCCTCGGAGTTCATGAACGAGCGTCGTTACAGGATGCTTCTGCAGCACGACTACCACACCACGCGTACGTTTATGCTGCAAAGGCGTGCCTGTCATAATTGACACCGCTCCCAGTGACTTTACCTTTGTGGACGCCGGCTCAAGTCCGCCTTGGTGCCGTCGGCTACATCTCTAAGCCTGAAGGAAGCTTTGTTACGCTGTTCAACAGCATGGACAGGCTTGCGCCGGACGGTTCCCTGGTCGACTTCCCCAGTTTCTCCGGGTACGGGCGTGTGGCAACTGCCTCGCTGCGCCTCGAAAAGCGCAATGCGGCCGAACGCGGCATCGACATGATCCGTAGCTTCCTGTCTAGCAAGCGAAAGCTCGATGACGGTTCGCTAGTGTACGTTCTCGTGGCTGATGCTGGAATTTTTTGTATGCTAACAATGTTCATAGGCCCGCCGTAAGCCGCACGCAGCCCTTCCAACTACGTTCCGGTCATAAGGTCGCGTATATGTACGCCGAGTCAACGGCCTACCGGTACATGGAGGATATCGACATCCCCAAGCGCTGGTTCGAGGCGAACATTGACGGAATCCTGGCGAAGTACGGGCGCGATCACAAGCTCACGCGTGGAGATGTCTTCCTAGGTGCGTCCAAATAACTGTTGTTACAGTTCTCGTTTGACCATTCGCTGCAGTCATTGGCTCGTTGGAAGCGCAAGACTATGCGATGTTCGTCAGTCATACACATCCTGACGGCCAGGTACGACTCTGAACGATGGTCCTTTTTTTTGCTCTGACCGTTACGTGTGCAGATCAACTTCAACGTCTTTTCTGGCCCTCGACCAGGCGACCCTTGGGGCGAATTTGTGCCTACCACCGCAGCTGGACCAACCCCTTCGCTCGTTGGCCCCGTCTACGATGGCGAGGGAATGGGTACTATGCGGTGGGCACACAAGGTATCACGCTCGCGAGGCTCGCTATCGACGGAAAGGTGGGACTCTGTGCTGCTCGCGAGGTTGCGCTTCAAGCCCGACGCGTCTGAGCCGACTCGTCTCTGAAAAATATTGCTTTGGATCTGCATGACTGCTTTGGAAAAGGACATGACTCGACTCTCTCTTGCATATACATTGTATCGTACGCATACCACTCATCAACCGATATTCACGCTCGCCGCATCTATATGGACCCACATGTATCTACGTTGCCCACATCAATGACGACCGAAATGAACTCTGACGTCAATGCCCCTAAAGCCCCTATCTCCCCATCCTCTTCAGCGTTCGAACGTCGTTCCCAAACCGCGACCAACGACTTCCCTTTCCTACGCAACGATCTGCTTCTGTACTATCTCCGAACAACACTAGCACAAAATGGCAAGCACTGGTCCTACTGCTACCGGTCCCTCGGGCTTCAAGCTCGACGAGGCTGTTGCCACACCCTCTTCAGAGTGGGCTGAGGCCACTCGCGCTGCCCTCGAAGACAAGACCGCCCCTATAGGCTCGGGAACGTCGACTACGACGGCCGCTCCCGGTGGTACTGCTCCTGTAATCCCGAGCTCTAGTACGCTCCCAACGGGTGCTTCATCGACCACCGCGCCCGGGACGTCCTCGACGACGACTGCGCCTCAGATCTCAGGGGTTCCTATTGCAGTCGACCCACAGACTCCTGGTCTCAACGTTCCTGGAGCTTACCCTTCTCCTCATGAGGCTATTCCTGACGGCCCTGTCGATACCAGTGCGATCGCTCAGGATGTCAACAACATGGTTCAGGAGGCTCGCGAGCGTCTGCCTGCTCAGGAAGACCTCCAGCAAGCTGCGCAGGACATGGCGCAGACAGCCACGAACTTCGCACATGCCGCAGCCGGCTACCTTCCCAAATCCATTGGAGACGCGGTTGCAGGAATGCTTCGTACGCGCATCTCGTAGCAGTCTTTCGTCATCCCACTGATCGTGCTGCTGCAGCGACCGCCCAGGCTTCTGAGAACGACGCTATTCACGCCAAGTCTCTGCCGACGCAGGAAACCCATGGCGCTCAGCCCGGCGAGAAGGTCGGAGGTGTTGGTGCCCTGCCTGGCAGCGTGGACGAGGCTGCTGTTGCAAAGCTGCCAGGCGATGACGCCGCCATTGGTCTTCCTGAGGGCATGGCCCCGACTCTCGGCGCGGCTGCTTTAGCAGGTATGGTCTGAACACTGAGGTACACGAACCAAGTTTACCAACCTTTTGGTTCCAACAGGCGCTGCTGGCTACCAGGCCTCTGCGAACGATGTGTCACACGATAAGTCTTTGCCGACTCAGGAGACGCACGGCGCACAGGCAGGCGACAAGGTTGCTGGCGCAGGTGCTCTTCCCGGTGCCGTGAACGAAACAGGCGTCGCAAAGCTTCCGGGCGATGACGCCGCGACAGGTCTACCCAAAGGCAGCGCAGGTGCAGCCATTGGTAAGTCTTAATCGCTTCAGCGTCAAAGCATCTTACTTACACAGCAAACAGGCGCTGTCGTCGCCACTTCTGCAACTGCAGCTGCCGCCACTTCAGCAGCGCCGCCGTCTACATCGACGTCTTGTAAGTCATCCGTCTTTCATATACGTTGTACAAGCCATTCATACTCCGTAGCCAACTTCAAGGTTCCTGCGCGCCCTGAAGATATGGTTGCTAAGAGTCATATCTGGCCGGATGCGCGCTCTCATGGAGACACATCGAAGAGCGCGGCGCCCGGCGCAGGTTCTACAGGTGTCACTCCGGTGGGCGCAAATGACAAGGATGGCGCTGGGAAGAAGGACATCCTCATTCCTGTAGCCAAGGGTGAGGGTGGAAAGGTGCCTTCTGCCGACGCTACGCTCCCTCCTGCGAAGCGTGAAGCTGTCGGGAAGGACGCCACTACGGACGACAAGGTTCGTACTGCTACATCTCCCACAGCTCAGCTTGAACCACGCAAGTGGCGAGCATGGAAGGGTGCCAGCGCACCCGGAGAGACGCCCGAGGAAGATGTGGACCTTGCCGAGAATGATGTCGGCGGCCCGCCTCTTGACAAAGAGGCGCATGCCAGGGATCTCGAGGTGGGCTGGCACTGCTCTCCTCCTCAGCGCCACGGTTATCATAGTGCTCGAAGATCCCATGCTGACGATCCCCCAGGTACAAGGCGCGTCGCTCGACGCGGCGCACGGCAAATCGAAGCCATCGGACGTGCACTCTCAGTCAGGTACATCTGCGCATACTCAAGATTCCAAGGGCGAGAAGAAGCACAAGGCGTCGTTCATGGAGAAGGTCAAAGGCGAGATCAAGGTCATTTCCGGCAAGCTCGGCGGTGACAAGCACAAGGTCGAGGATGGTAAGAAGCTCAAGAGCGGTGAAGTCTAAGGAATGATACTTGCTTAGTGGTGAGTACCCCAGCACGTTGTACCGTTATCTTGCTAATCAGGCGCGCAGGTTTAATGGAACAGCACGCGGACTGAAACGGGGACTCGATTTGTACGATATGAACATCATAGCTAGGTTGTAAGGCGGTGCGCTACGACGCTTCCATTCCAACATGTATCCGGGCTGCTTCTGCTTACTTCAATCACAACGTGTACGCATTTCCACATCACAGCACCGTGCCGCTATGCGCGTTCTGGATTCGCACGCGGCACGATGGGTGCACTTTTGGCGTACAGCAAGTAGGCAACGGTTGGCCTCGACCCCGATGAGCTCAACAGTCGGTACCCTCGTTCTGCAAAGTCCTTGCCTTCGGCCATATGGTAGAGGGTTCCAGACAGCACTTGCATGGGCCACGTTGCACTGTTGCTGACGTCGCCTGCACAGATTTGTCGGGCGCTGCGCCGTGCATGTGTGGAGGCGACAAATGAAGGAAAAAAATACGACAGGGCGCTGTTGGGCCTTGGGGCCTATTGTGAGTTGCGTCACCAGGTGTTGTCATACGGACAGATATGGAACCGAACAAGCTTCGTGGCTACGCTTCTGAATTGCAATGCTCCGGTAGGCACGTTGTGGTGAAGAGCAAGGGGCAAACAACGAGGTGAGCGGTGTTCCCCGGTGCTTCGACGATCTCAACGAGGCAACCACGCGCGCCTTCTGCCGCGTTGCAGCGCCTGTTGCGGGCTGCAAGATGGCAACGAGTGGGGCTCTATGGATAGGTATAAAGGTATACCGGCATTACGCCATAGGACTCTCCATCGCACCTCTGCTCGTCCTCATCCTCGCCCTCCGTTGCGCTTGCTATCGTCCCTTGGTTCTTGCAAATGGCTTCTTTCTCTGGCCTCCGCATCTTTCTCTACGGGACCCTCGTGAGTAGCTCGACCTCCATCGCCTGGCGCGGTAGCTCACCATGACGTTCAGTGGGTCTTCGCCGTGGTTGAGCTCGCTTTGACGGCCGTCCGTCTGCACTACACGTTGACGTTCGCACCTGGTGATCCACTTAACGGTGGTCGACACTTCTACGGTATGTCGCGCAGGTTTTGAGCTTCCTTGATACTCTGTAGCTCACAGCCACTGTCAGATCCGGTCAATGTTCTACTACTGGTGACGTCCTGCTTGGCCATCCTTTGGGCACCCCACGCGTAAGCTGCATGTTCTAATGCCCGACGAGGCGCGTGGCTGACGCGTGTCCTAGTATCCATGCCATCTCGAGGCGCCGCGACCGTGGCTTTGTCACCAGCTTCACCTTCGAGAACATCGCCCTTTTCATCTTGTGGGTCATGATGCTGGTCGGGGCGGCGTATGCGACGGTAAGTCCGCTTCATACAAATAGCAACTCCGGATACTCATCCGCTCCCCTTCACCAGCACCTTTGGGGCGGCGTCTCGTACTGCTGGAAGGGCTACTGGCAATGTCGCGAGCTATCCGCCATGCTTGCCTTTGCGTGGATGACTTGGATCATACTCACCTTCCTTTGGATCCTTGCGATCTTCATTCCTACGCGCAACTCGGCTTGGAACAACCAGCCCATGCACGGCTACTACCTTGGCCCGCGCGAGAGCATTGCGCCCGGGACCGCTCAGTACCGCGCGTAAGGCGAGGTGCTTGCTACCAGAGTGTCCTCAAAGACTGCCCCGTTGTTAATGACTTTACACGTTTCACGTCCCCTTCACGACTGTGACTGTATGTATGTATAACGTCCGGAATTCTCTTCTACTCGCATTGTACTTGCCTTTGTCCTAATGCACACGTTGTCTTTTGTTATACCGCGGGTCTCCATGGTGCCGAGGCGCTGCACAGAAGGAAATGACGCACTAACAAGGTGTTACAGCCACGTACGCTCGGTAACCACGGCGGTGAGAATCAGGTATTTCATTGTTGACGGTGGCTGGCATTGTTTGTGGCTAGAGTCGACGTCGTGCTACATAATGCCCCAGTACTATCATTCGTGGTGTGTTGGCTAGCGCCGAGCACAGAAATAATCTAGCACGTCCATCCGTGCTCCGTTCAGCTTCGGGGTTTGACCAAAGGATGCGGAATACAAACCTCCACCGTGCTATCTTGTCTGTAAGACGGTGCGACGGGATAGGGGTGACAGATGAGGATGCCGGTGCGAAACGAGGGGTGTTGGATAGTTTCTCCGAGTAGCCATCAACCAACTGGCGGTGGCCAATATGCGTACTGGATAGCATACTTTTCCTTCGGAGATTTCATGAAACGCATTTACGTCAGTACTACTCTCATACTGCCAAGTTTGGTGCACTCAAATCCAGTACATCAGTGGTTCCTGGTATTACAAACGCGAAAGTGACCTCGAGACCCCTTCAAAACGCACTCTTACGCTCGCGTAGAGCCATCCCCTCCTCCGTACCGCACCAAATTTCACACACGTACTGGTACGCATTTAAGACGATTTGTGGTGAAAGAACCTTGACGATAGGCCACAGGACAAACGAGCTATTCACGATTGTCCAACACCCCTCGTTTAGCCATCAGACCGTGAATGATAGTACCTCCTGCATGTTGACCTACTAACATTCATCTCCCTGATGGCCATACACGATATTCGGCAGCTCCTTAACACACCGCCGCCCAGACCGAGGACGGGACAGCTGACGATACGACCGCTTTCACCGAGCAAAGTGGGCAAACAGATAATCTCTCACCGAGCTCGTAGCCTCTCGACAAGCACCCCAGCAAGCACCTTCACGCACTTCATGTCATCACGCTCTAACCATTCTACAAAGACCTCGACGTCCTCTTCGTCGTCGGAATCCAAGTCGTATAGCCCTCTCGATACCCTCACCGACAGCGATGACGAAGTACCGATTAGCGATGAGCCACCGACTCAGAGCCTCGAGCCCTCCAAACTAGTCACCCTGATGCGTTTCAGGCAGTACACATCGAGCATTGAGAACTTCTTCAGGGCGGCGGTGGACACCGCGATTGAACGCTGTTCGAATTCACCCAACGAAGTTGAACAGTTCTTTCAGGACTCTGCAGACACAAGACGGCCATCGCTCGACGTTGATCGTCTTCTCAAGAGCATGGAATACGATGAAGGCTCCACGCTGAAGAAACTTCACGATTCTGACGGCGAGCCGCTTCAAGACGACGATAGGTGTGAAACCTGTGAGGCCAAGGCTCGCAGGTCCGAAGTCAAGATCGGTCGATCATAACTGGCCAAGGCAGCGTTACACCAGAAAGCACTGGCTCGTAGCTTGAGGAAGTTCAACTTGGGGCAAGATAAACTCAACGTTGAGCAAATGGGTTAGGCACAATATGGCGAGCAGAGGCGAAAATAGCGGCAGATAATGCGAAAGGGACGAGGGCTGCGAGCCACGGATTTTGAAGAGGAATGTTTTATAGTATCAGCATGATTAATATATATCGATTGTAGAACAGGTAAGGAGCACCGTACGAATTGGGATCGCTATGTGGGCGTTGCGAACAAGATGGACTTTCGCTCCCAAACTTCATCATCAGTAAAGTCTCTCCTTATCCGGAGAGTTTCCGGAAAATGTGCTCGCGCCACCGCGACCCGCGCGGCGCGCCTTCGACTTGCCTCTCAATATTCAAGAACGTCGTATATTTCAGCCCAGCCGCACACATATCCTGCATAGTCCCTTGGCCCTATGGTAAGATGGATGGCGTACTCGCATAGAGGCTGCACGGATACGGTTAGGCGCGTGAGCGCACGCATGACCATGTCCCAGCGTCCCGAAGGCATGGAGCTGCGAATCGCGGGCGTTATGACATTGGTCATGACGCTGGGATGAAAGCAGCTGCACGCCGCCACGCATATATAAAGCGACACCTTGAATCATTGTGGGCCCGGCTTCGTACTGCACAACAATAATCGTCAACTGCAACCAAGTATGTGGGTCGGTCACTACGCTCCTGCCCTCGTCGCCAAGACTTTCTTCCCCCGCGTACCACTTTCTGTCCTTGCGTTCGCTGGAGCGCTACCAGATGCTGCTTTCATGGTGTTGAATCTCGTCGGCGTCGAGTCCTTTAACCTTGACAAATCTATCCAACGCCGTGGCGGGTGCTTCCCATACACCAACGACTATCCCTACACGCATTCGCTCGTGGGCATGGTTGGTCTTGGTATGCAACACTGTCCCAGTCAGCAAGCGTTTATGTCTCTAACTACGAGCAGGAACGGCCTACGCGGCATGGTACACTTTTTCTAGCCCCCGTGCATTCGATATCACGGACGCTGCTGCCATCGCGGCCATGTCGGCCAGCCACTTCTTCCTTGAGTTACCCGGCCATCGGCACGGTACGTCTCCCCGCTGATATGTAACGCCGAGCAGCTCGACTCACGGTCCCACTCCTTGTAGATGTGAAATTCACACCGTCCACGCCTCGTTCACAAGAGATGGGCGCTGGGCAGTTCGATTCCCCTGCCTCCACGTTCGCTCTAGAAGTCACTGTATTCCTTTCATCGCTCGCCTTCTATGCGTGGAGAGTACCAGGAGCTCGTCGGGACATCCAGAAGCTGGCCGGTGTAGCGGCCGTGCTAGTCGCCGAACAAGCCATGTTCTCTTTTGGCAGCGCACCGACCGCAGAGGCGCGCTTTGTGCATGCGCCAATCTTTCTCGCTCAGATACTGGGTAGCGCGTGGCTCTTAGGGAAGCTCGATGACTGATGGAGATTGGTAAAGATGTAGTACCACTAGTTATATCATGTACCATACATTACTGCGACGCCCTTCGAGGCATCTCCCTGGCTCGAGTGACAACAGCGAAACAGCACGAATGACGGCCCAGTTATCTGATCGACGAGTGTTCCATTCAGACGGGCGAGAGGATGCTCTGAAAGACGTAGACGTTCATATACAACAAAGCCCTAGCGGAAAGCAGGGACCAGGTGTCTTTCCATCTTCTAAAAGCTGCTACTCTACTCATCTCGCGTTGCGGCGTTACAGCGCCCGCTCCAGAACAGAAAGACAAAAATCGTATGTAACGAAGGCTTGAAGTACAAAGGTATACAGCCGATGAGCGGGAACATCTGAAGACGATCTCCCGAGCTAGATAGCCAGCAATTGCAAGGCCCGCATGCATCCAGATCCGATCGCGAGAACACGGCGATGGAGAACCAACAACAGATGACTCGACGGTGACCAGTGACCAAGCTCCGAGCGCGCGATGGCACGATGGGCACCATTCGCGGAAAAAAGAGGTAAAATGCTATCAGCGCAGAGATCAGCTACCGCGTCTTCCGCCGTTCTCGAACTACTCACCAAAGTTTAAGGTGAGAATGGAAGATCGCGCCGCCGGGTCTCGGTGCGGTTAGAAATAAGGGCTGAGCGTAGATCTGGGACGGGCCATGTAGCCAAAAAAGCGCAGTAGCCTTCGGTAGAGTCCCTCCAGGACTATGGCCGATCACGCTCAAGCACACCGCGCCAAGGCCCCAATATGCGGTCCTGTCAAAAGGTGATTGAGGCCATTCGCAGAGCAGCAGTCCACATCGCCATAGAGATACCTACCTTGTGGTTGACAGCGACACGCTCAAGAGATTCCAGCACGCCTCGAGGTCACTGGGGACCGCGCGCGACATGCACGCGGAAAACATCGTGTATGGTGGCAGGGCCGAGAAGGGAGGAGTGGTAACATCGTGTTTGTTCAAGGTTGAAGACAAAGATAATGAGCGTGATGGCTGAGGGAGAGTTGGAGCCAGTCCGAAGAGAAGGAAGCCGGGAAGCATAGATGGCTCACCCAAGGGCTAACCGAATGATAAGGAGAAGTCAATCCGTGTATGGCTCGTACAGGCGAGCGAGAAAGGGTCATAACTCGTGTTTGACATGGGGAAGAAAGTGAAAAGGGCGTGTGTGGAAGAAGGGGGCAAGAAGGCGTGTATGTGAGTGCGCATGGGGGAGTGCGCGCTGAATGAAATCCCGATAGGCTGTCAGCTTTATATATGCGACCGCGAGGGCCTCCTGGTCGTCGCGCGCTCATTGGCGAGCCCAGACCCTCCTGCTGTTGAGAATGTCTCCCAAGCGGCGCGGGAAAGAATAATCGGGAACGAGAGGGATAAACGCGGTGGAGCAAAACGCGATCATCTGACGGCAAACCCCCAGAAAACGCGGTGCGTCACGGCAGCGCGTCGCAAACCGGGCCGTACGAGTAATAAAGGTGAGAACCCCAGATGTATTCGTCTAGTTCTATGAACACTCAGCGGTAGAACATACAGAAAATATCTATATTCAAAGAGAAAACAGATCGGTCGCGATGACGCGGCCACCCTCAATACCTTCCCGAACGCCCTTGACGCGATCGAGGTTGACCTTGCGAAGCTCTTCGCCGCCCTCGAGAGCCTGCTCCCACCAGCGCTCGCCCTCTGGTACAAGCTTCCATCCGCCGCGCAGGAAGTCTCGCTCGGCTTTAAGGCCCTTGCGTCGGAGCTCCTGGACGTGCTTCCAATGAGGTGGAGGACTGGCGGGCGAGAATTTCTCTTCGAAGACAGTCGTGCCAGCAGGCATGCAGAAGCCATCGTACGCCAGAACCAGTGACGGGGGAACCGTGATGCGCCCATGCTTGAAGACGAGCTGGTTGACCGAGATACAGTTAACAAGCGCGCCGTCGGCTTCGACTTGCGGTACGTTTGCAGCCACGGCCTTGACAGCTGCAGTCTCGGCCCCATCATACCCCGGCACCGGCGTCGCGGAACCAGGTGCGGGTGTATCAACTCCGCTGGCGGGTGTAGATATGTCGGGGATAGGCGCGCCGTCGGTCGGATGGCCACGTTCGGCCGCCCTGCTCTTCTTGAGCTTTTTCGCAGGGTGAGTAACATAGCGAGCGATGAGGAAGATCTGCCAAAGGACATGAGCACACAACTTCTGACGTTTCGAAGACGAAGTATCGCGCACCCATTTCTGATCCCACGCTACAAGGGACATCCGGATTTCGTAGGGAGACAATATAGGGATCTCCTTCAAGAACTGGAAGTGCGTTGCTACCTGGGGCATCAACATCTAGGCTGAAGGCAGGCAGGCATAGATAACTCACCGCCAAGGGCGATACCACCACCAGCAGTCATATAACCGGGGAAGAAGTCCAATGCCGAGCGCATGCGAGCACAGTCAAGGTTCTGAAGTACGCCGTCAAGCTCACATCATAGTTTAACAGTAGTGTACGCACCTTGGGATACGATGAATTGCTCAAATGCATATTGTAGTCCGAGTCAGAGAAATCTAAGAGCACTTCAGCAATATGTAGATACCGAAGAGCTAGGAAACGCACCTGCCCAGGTCTTGTATATGTATTGGCGCGTGAAAGGATTCGAGCCTACGGGCGCCAAAGATTCGACCCATTTGTACGTCGCCTCCTTCTTCTCCTTCTTGGATTTGAAGAGAATCGAGAGCCTGAATAGCTGGAACCGCGCCTGCAGCACAATCACCGGCCACCATACGCGAGCTATTTCGCAGAGTTAAGACAAGGCACACAAGACCACAGCAGCTACGCACTGTGCCAGGCAAAAGGTGTAGACCGCAAGTTCGCGAGCGCAACCAACACAGCCAGGTATTTCGCCACAGTCATTGACCTCGGCATCACACGAGCGAGCGCTGCAAGCGCGGTAGACGCAGAAGCCGCGTACGACTGCGCCGAGTTGACCAGAGAGTCCATTAAGAGTCGATAAAATTAGTGGATAGCCAAGCAAAATATTATCAAGTCTATATAGCGAGCAAGAGACGCAGCAGCCAACGGAACACGCTGATGGTTGGGGAAATCAAAGAGGCGTTCCTTGACCGGAAATCCGGGAAGGAAGTTGCCGGTGAGGCCAGTTCCGCGGCCATCATCCCACGAACTTGCTGCTTTCGCTCATCATGCATCTCGTACTCAAGGGTAGGCCGCGCGAAGCGCACTCTACTCTAAAAGATTGGCCGGTGTACCATCTAACATAGTGCTAAGACTTTCATTGGAGGGTACACGGCGCTGGAAGACTGTTAACGATAGTTGCAGACATAAGTACCCGTCTCGAGTTGATAGGCCGGGCGCCGCCTACACAGATAGATATTGACACATCCCCGACTGTACCCCGACCCCATCACCCCGAGAATACGTTAGGATACGCTGCTATACATGTGAAGCCCTCGCGCGCCCACGATCACCCCATGAAAACTGGATGTATCAGCTGAAAGTCCCTCCAGTACATGGCTACCACTTGCCATGATTCGCAGGTCGATACCTATTCAGAGGTAAACATCGTTTGCTCCGTACGCTTCTCAGCCAGGGAAGAGTGAAGGAGCACACACGAGCTACGACTCGATGTGGCACAATGCCGCATGTCGGCTAGATCAGATTGAGCACTAACGAAACAGCTGCGACGCCGACTTGCCCGCACCAGCGCACTGCTTACCTCCTCGTTACAGCACGGAGATCCAAAGCTGGAGATGGTCGCGGGAGGGTAGTCATAGCGGTGAAGTGCTTTTGTTTCCGTTTAGAGTTGCCTTGATACGCGGGGCGCGCGCCCAGGCGGACTACTGCTGTCAGAACGCACACGCCTATTATCCTCGAGGCTCGCACTAGAAGAGAATGAACATCAGTCGTACGGCTTTACAAAGGCCCCCGCATCGTTCTCGCTTCGTTATAGCGCGTCGATAACCATCACTTGGCACGTATCGTATGGCGAAAACAGTCAAGGTTCTCGAGGCATCGCGATCCGAAAGTGGCTTTGTGCTCCCTATTGCAAACACAAAGGACCAGGGCGAGGGCATCCGGAAACTCCGAACGATGGCTCGACAATTCTCAGAAGGACGTTCTCCCGGCGAGAACAACGATGGAGCAACCCGCTTTTGGGTAGCGAAACCCGATAAAGGTACCAACACGCGGTCACATGAGATCATAACCACATCTCAATCGCCCATTGTTCTACGCCACACGCAGTCCACAGACGTACAGAATGAGGAAACAGGTTCCGTCCGAGATAAGCTGAGCTTGAATCAAGAGATTTTCCGACGAGAGAACTAGGATCGAGCTGAGAATGCGATTCTTGAGCAACGGGCACTGCAGCGCCTTGTTCTCTGTCAAGATAATAAGGCAGGTGGGCCTGACGACGGAAATCGGGACCCACGATGCGAAACAATAGTGATGATGGCGAAGGCCGCCAGAAGCCCCAGATGCTCGGACGCGGGGGACCCGATGGAAAGATAAGATGGTGCAATGGCCCATTGACAAACACAAAGGGATCGGACAAACGAAGGCTAGGCTCGGGGAACAACACGCGCGCCATTTCCGGGCCCGCCGTGTGGTTGTCCCTCGGTCCTCGTTTGATAAAAGGACACCTAGCACATCTCTTACTTGACCGCCATCCTCCTTGCTACGCTCACCTACCTTTGGTCGCCGTCGCCCATCCGCAATCTGCTTGTGCCGCGCCTTGAAGCGAACGCCACACATACAACCAGCGCCATGTTTAGCTCACTCTACACCCACTCACCGCGCGGGTCGCGCGCATCCACGCCAATCCTCGTTGAAGACTACGACTACGTGCCGCAAGACTTCAACGAGATGCTCTACCAGATGCAGACAGATCGCGCGTGCATGCCTTACAGTGTCCCTTCGGACCAGCTGCTGTTGTCGCAGTCCGAGGCTGGCACGATCGAGCTCATGGTACGTTGTCATTGAATACTGTGTCGGTCAACGTATTGACAACCACAACTCCACAGCTTGACTCAGGCCTGTTTACCGACGCCCGCGCCGCTCTCGACGCCGTGTTTGAACGAGAGGGTATTCCCGTACGTCCATCTCCATCATGTCTGTACGTGCCACGAGCTAAGGCAGCCGCATCGTTTCTAGCCTCACGCAATCGCTCACATGGCCGATTCCATCGCGCAAGAGGCAGCGCTTGACGGCCTGCCTCCTTACTCCCCAGCATGGACGTCAAACCACAACACCATTGTTGTATCAACGAACACCACACGCGATCCGTCGGTCCCGCCTGAATATTCGCCTTCGCGGTCCGAGACGCCCTCCTTGTACAGCGATGCAGATGCTTCGTCGTCATCGTCGAGCAGCGGCCCCGCGACCCCCGCCAGCATCTTCTCGAAGCAGTTGGATGAAGAGGATATCGAAGAGGCGATGTGCGAGGACCAGGACCACGCCGCTGAACTGGCTTGCGACGCCACAGTTATTGCAGGGCCCTCGACTAGCCGCAAGCGCTCCCGCACTGTCTCCACCACCGACGAAGATCTCGACTTCGAGCCGCACGTCGCAAAGCCTCCGCCACGCAAGCGCGCACGCGCTACCCGCCGAGCTATCGTCGAATCGGACGCGGACTCTTCGGACAGCGACTCGGACGAGCCTCCTGCGCGCAAACACAAGGTCACCAAGCGCGGCGGCGTCAAGCCTGTGATCTGCCGCTGCGGCCATGCCAAGTGCCAAAGCGAACCGGGTTTCTCCTCCGTCCGCGTCTACGAGCGTCACTATCGCTCGGTCCACCTTGGCTCATCCACCGACGTTCGCTGCAAGGGATGCAACTTGTCGTTCGAGAGCGGACGCAAGGACAGCGTCATCCGACACCAGAATCAAAACAACGGCGAGAAGTGTCGGGGCACGGGCATCATCATGCCCGACAAGACCAGGCGCGCACCAGTGCCAAAAGCCATCATGTTGTAAACGAGCCTCCTCGTCGCCAGCCCCGTTCTCCTCCGCTGCCTGCTCATTGTCGCTCTGCTTGTCGCACTACAGAATCGGATTCTTCGCTCTGCTCATATCCCATATGCCATTCCATTGTTTTGTATCGTGTACATCTCTACGTCTCGTTCTCGTTTGTACCTGTAGTATACCTATCTTTGTCCGGTTAGCTTGGAATCCAGTCCGCTTCAACGATGAGACGCACCTGCACTCATCTCAACCACATCCTCTGTGACTCGTGTGTGCGATAAGCGGAGTTCGTTTGCCACAGCCCCAAGGCCGAGAAAGGAAACAAAAGAAGCGATGCGATCGGGATGACAGAACAAAGGAAGATGCAGGAGAACGGCAAGTGCCGCTTCGTCTGTTTGATCGGCGCCGGCCCGGCCTCCGGCTCCAGATGAGCTTTCCCCGGCTTGCTCTAAGCTCGCCTTCAAGCCATTGTAACACGTAGCATGAGCTATCCCATATAGGTTTTCAGACTCGAGACCTCAGAATGAAATGTGCCCGCTGACGAAGCGTCGCGAGGGAGAGAAGGAGGCCTTGGGCGCTCTTCGAAAGACGGCGACCATGATCGCTCACGTTTCGTTGCGCACGGTCAGACGCTTGCCTCACGCACTCATCGGCCAGCTAATCTGTCAAGCATACCCGTGTACATATAGTGACTGGAATCACTGCCCCATAACGGAATTGGACTGTGGTGCGTATCTGTATAGATCTAGCAGACCGGAATTGCCTCATGCCTTCCGTCTTCCATCAATCAGCTTCTCTGGAGAGCTTGCGCCTCGGAGCCATATACTTGAGCGTGCTCTAAGTTTGAGGGCTCACCTGCCTATAACGAAGAGAATATATCTGAGCAACGATTAACGACATAACGAGGACCGACTGGTACGTAGTGTGGTCTACTGCGTGGCGCCCAGGCTCATAGACTCATGGCGCTCGTAGGATTACTGCATCATATCATGTCATCCCTAAAGTCTATACCACCACTCATACCTATACCTGCCAAATCTACATCTGAGTTCGAGCCCGATGCCTTCCCGACTCCGGCTTCTGCGTCCAGTGACTTCGGGGACTTCATGTCTGTACCAGCCTCTGAGGATCCTTTGCGGCCTATGACCCCCGTTCATACTCAACCCAAGCCCACTGCCGGAATGTCTCTGCAGGCAGGCTCGTCACTGCTAGACGAACTACTTGCGCACGAGGACGATCCGATGTACTTCCATCGGGCGTCATCTTCGGCTACACCCCAGCCTTCGCAGTCTCCCGCACCGCCCACGCCTCAACCTGCCTTGACCGAGACAATCACCAACACGGTGCAGCAGCTGGTTGATGCACCGTTCCAGCTGCTGCAAGACCTCTCCGAGGCATCATCAACACCCATTCTCGAGGAACCTCCGCCTCTACCGCGACGTTCTCATTCTCATTCCAGGTCATCCGGTCTCTCCAACTCAACTCCCTCTCTCCCTTACCCCATACCTGAACGCCGACATGTGCGAGAGGCGTCGCTCCCGTCTTCGCCTGTGCTCGCCAGTCCACCGGCGCTCTCCCGCGCGGAATCGCATTCGACCATCTCTCAACCCAGCGAATCGTCGACAAGGAACGGCAAAGGCTCCTGGATGTCATCGTTAATATCTATCTCAGCGCCTCGCCCTCCTCCCACCGGTCCTCCTCCTGCTCTCAGCAGTGGATCTGGACTTGCTGCGACCCGACAACATCCCTTACATGCCGCTACCATGCCAAATGTATCGCACGGCAGCCCATTTGCGCCGCACGCCTTCGTGCCTGTCAGCGGCGCACCGGGCTTTGCGGGCGACAGGGAATGGGATAAGGGCTTTACGTTCGAGAAGGAGCCAAGTGCACGCTCCGGGCCAAAGCTTGTTGGGAGGAACGAGATGACCACTGCGGTATTGAGCGCCGAGTTAGCAGCTGAGGTGAGCATGAACTGCCCGCATGATGTATCTAAGGTCGACTAATGAAAAATACAGCTAAGACCGTTCTTCCCCGCGCTTGCACGATTGCCGCAATCATGGCGGCTGCTATACTCTCTTGACCAGCATGGTATCAGTCTCAAAACGCTATACACGCGCTGCGAGGCGCACGCTGGAGGTGCACTGCTGGCTATCCGTGATGCGCGCGGAAGCACGTTCGGCGCCTGGTTGGGTGGAGGTCTTCATGCGAGCCATGGCGCGGGATACTTTGGCTCGGGCGAAAGTTTCTTATGGACGACTGGGAACCAGAAGGAGAGGGGCGGTTTGCATGTGTACAAGTGGTCGGGCAAGAACGACTATGTGGCGTTGTGCGAGCCGGACTATATCGCGCTTGGCGGAGGGTTAGTCTCTCCCTTCGAGCATTGTGCACAGCTAGTGACCCCAAATACAGTGATGGCTCGTATGGGCTCTATCTTGACGACGCTTTGAGCGATGGTACATCCGCTCGGTGCCCGACGTTCGAGAATGAGCCGCTGTGTTCTCCCGGTGCACCAACTCGGGGACGTGCGCGCAAGTTTGAGTGTGTTGGATTGGAGGTTTGGGCGGTTGGCGGCACGTAGATGGAAATATTCTGACGAACGGACCGGGACTGTCGGCGAAGTTACCGCGGTGCGTTACCTTCGTCCGCTGGCACTTTGTATTTCTACCACTCTTCATATATGGCACGAGCAACACATGCACGCTCCTTCACCGTCACCGGCTTCTCCCTCGATGCAATTCCTTTGGCGATGAATCGGCATTTTCATGCTGCCTTTGCAATTACCAATTGTGCGCTGTGTCGGGCGAGGATGTCTTGGCCTTTTGTCCCTTCCCGGTTGTCCCCTGGTTGTATCTGCCCGGATTGGGCGAACAACGAGCATGCGGCTCCTGTGCGGCTCCGACGATTGACGTCGGCGAAGTCTCGTGTCGAGCTCGATCATGATCGGAGTGCCGAACATTCTGTCTCCGTCGCCGAGGTTGCCGACCGAATTGAAAGATGCTCCTGTCTCTCGATTCGCCAAGGCACTCAACGTTCAAAGGAGTCCTTGCATCGTCCTCTGCGATGCAACCATCTTCAGGCGGGATGAAAGCGACCGCACATACTAACGTGGACTCAGTCTTATTGCATGCTCGTAGTGAAGTGACGGCCGGCGCTGCACTTTGTGCTGGGCGCTAGTTGAACTAACCCGAACTGGCTACATCAAGTCTTGAAGAACCCGCTGCAGCTATTGTCCCGGTTGCCACCCAGTCTCAGACCGCCGGATAACGCCTATATGATTCTGACTGGTGAGAGGTTCTCTGCGCGTCCGCAGGGAGAGATATTCATGCGTTATTGCAGATTCTCTGCATTTGGCCCGCGCTCTCTACTGCGATGGGCTAGTAACATACCACGATAACGTGGCTTTTGAAGTCGGAAGGCACCATCCACAATTGATATAGCCCGAGACCTCGAGCAACAACACCGGACAACAAAAGGCATGAAGCTGCCGGTTCTTCCGGTCAATAACCGGTACGACACGGACCCAGATATCCCCACAGAGCCCGCGCTACTAGTGACAGAGGCGTCTTATAAGGATCCGCAGTACCTTTCAGAGTGAGGTCCAAGCACCTTTTCTTTCACGACCACCGTCCTTTCGTGCGCCTGTCATGACCGACGAAGCTACTTTGCTTCTGCAATACGGTATGACATTCTTTGTTCCGGCTTCAAACGTAGAACCAACCGTTACATCCGCAGAGTCGTTCATCAAGTTACAACATGTTCTTATGGGCATCTACCTGTACGTCGCCCTTTCTTGTTTGAACGATCGCTCTTACTAAGCGGCACATAGCTGGGAATATGTCATCAACCTTCCCTTTGACTACAAAGTCTTGACGTCGAAGAAGAAATCGACACAGCGCCGGGTGCCATGGATCAAGGCCGTGCGTCTCTATACCCTTCGCTCAATCTTCAGGTACTCAGAGTTATCGGACAGATCTACCTTTCGTGTAGGTTCATGGGAGTAGCGGCAATCGTCTCAATCGTTGCAGGCCTTGACATCAACGGGCCCATCAACTGCCAGGCCTGGGTTACGGTATCATTTGTGCGTGTTCTTGCTATTCTTAACGCGTCCTAGTCACTTACGATGTTCGCTAGACCTTCTCATACATTGCATTGTGCTTGGCTTCGGGCCTCATCGCCATTCGGGTTCTTACTATTTGGGCTTGGAATAAGTTCGTCACGACAATCGCTATAATCGGGTTAGGCGTACAGGCATGGACCCTCATCCACAGTGAGCTCCATAGCTTGGAGATAGCTTTAGCCCCACTCATTCTCTCGGCAGATATCGTTGAGATACGCGCCATTTATGTTCCTACGGCAGGTACATGCTTAACAGTCAATCCACACTCCGGCACGCCCAACGTAACGGCAACGTTTGTTCTGGATATGTTGCTGCTCGTGTTGATGCTCGTCGGGTTGTGGCGCATGCGCGATGCGGGTCGCTTCCAATTATGGCGGATACTTCTGAATCAGGTGTGCACACATCCACCCTACATCCCACAACTCAACTAAGCCGCAATACAGGGCTTGTTCTGGCTCACGCTAGCTACCGTCGCAGAGCTCCCGACGGTTATCTTCATATTCCTCAACGTCAACCCTGTGCTCGATACCATCTTCTATTCCCCAGAACGTCAGCATCATCCCCTCTCATCCTTGTCCTCTTACTTATTCCTTATAGTCATCTGCCTCATTATCGGCGCCACACGTCTGTACCGCTCTCTCGCCGAATACACTCAACGTGTACCACCTGTGTAGGAACCATTTTTCTCTGTGATTGAAGCTTTCCTGACGATACGCTCAGCGTCCAGGCTCAGAATAGTGGTCCTCTGCGCTTTGGTGCGCCTCCGCCGCCTGCGAAGGCGGCAGCGATTCGCGTCATGGTCAGCAGCCAAACTGCCACTGCAGACTCGACGGCGGTTGGGTTTACTTCCACACGTAGCGAAGACAATAAAGACGAGTACGAGATGGACGAGAGACACTCTCACGACGATATGCAATTCCAGCAGGCGAAGGAGTCTGAGCAGAGCCCAGTATAAGTTACAAGGTTCCGGACATCTCTTGAGTACATGTATCATATCTCTGTTCACATGTAGCATAATCTCTGTACACTCCTAGTAGCATCTGTATTTCGAATCTTTCCTAAACGGGTACAAACGGACTTCTTGTTCTTACGCCGCCGCGCTATTGTTCGCATTAGGGTTTCTTTCGTTTGGTCGTCCTTGTTTTGCGTGGGTACCGTTGTCAAAGCCATTCAGGCTGTGCAGAAGCGAGCTCGGGTGCGTATTGTATGCACTCATTATAAGCACCCTTGCCAATGTACGAATGTAGCATCCTCCCTACCATGCCACATCAATCCGCCTTCGCTACCTATGACCCTCAATACTCAGCCTTCTATGGGCAAGCGGGAACGTACTACCCGCCACTGCTCTCGCATACGCCGACGACAACGGTCTTTGCACCCTCCCCATATCCGCCTGCAACTTGGACGTCCCCAGCACCTGGTCCTATGATCATCATCAACAACGCTTCCCACCCTTCTGCGCCCACTCCCACGCGCGAGCGGCGAAGGGTGCTGGAAGAAGCACCTTCAGCGTCGACCTCATCTGCAAGTACATCTGAAGATGACTTGCGGCTTCCGACTTTGAACGACAGGCTCTCGGAATACATGATGCTTCGTCCCTATCACCTCACGCCCACCACACCTAGAGCGAGCCCCAAACCGTCATGCTGTTCACGACTGTCGCGGGTTATGAAAGTGCTCTTCCACACGCCGATCCTCAAGAAGGACTCTGCAAACCAGTCTCACCGACCTCAACCTCAACAATCATCATCTCTACCCGTCGATGGTTCATTGTGTGCGTAGATCTGTATCAGAACTGTTTGCGACGCATGGGATCTGACGCAGATTGCAGGGAGTGGGGGATACTACTTCGGGCCAGATGGTAGGAGGTGGATCCTTGCGTACGATGGGAAGACGATGGCGCCGGTCTTCCTGCCTGCGGCGGACAACAACGGCGCGAACGTCAGTCAGGACGCGCCAATGCAATTCCTAGTACATAATAAGGAGGGGACATCGATTCGCTACATGTGAGGGTGGCATCCTATACATATCAGACATAGCGCGGGCGCTTTGAACCAAGTTTATGTGCCCGAGACCAATTAGATGGTGACGGTTGTGCTACTCGTGAAGATCGCGGCAGTGTACCGATCTTTATGCGTTTGAGAAAGCGGGAAGACATTCAGGGAAACCAGAGTGGTGGGGCGGGACAAAAGGCGAAGACGCGCTTTTGGTCGGAGGACGCGTCGGGCGCGTCTACGCGTCGGGCGCGTCCGCGCGTCAAGACGCGCACCACGCGTATTTGACAGGTTCCCACTCTCGACGTCTTCGCATCGGCGTCCAATGAGTACTGACTAGCCACTCACACTGTACACACATCTTACTAAAGCAGATCGATGGAATGGGTACATAAACAACCCGTACAAGATCACGCCGCCTAATGATACTCTTTTTTTTCGGGAACGTTAGACCCACCCACTGCCTCTGATGCGTGGCCCGGGTGGACGTTGCCTAATGATACTCTTGAAATTAAGTCGGCCCGATCGATTGGTTCGACATAACTTGGCTGAACATCTGAAGAGCAGCCGCCCCTCTCGGAACTCCAGGTAATCCATATGCGGGCACAAGATGTCCAGCCCCGAAGAGACGCGCATAAGAGAAGGTGCCTGCGTTCTTGTATATGCCCGCGTTCACAGAGTTCACGGTAAAATTCGCCCACTCTTGCTTGGCGTACTCGGTAGAGAAGCGGGTCTGCAGGTTGTCGCTCAAAACCTCGACGCCCATGTAGTTGCACAGGAAGTCGGCATCGCCAACGTAGAGAATCACGCGCACGCCAGCGTCAATGACACGTTCGAGCCGTGGCTTCGTGCTGCGCATCCAGTCGCCTTTATCCTGAAAGTTCTTGGCTATGTCTTGATTGCCCGGAGTGAAAGGAAGCTCGGCGCCGATGGCGTTCACCACTTCGCTCGACGTGAGCCACGGGATGAAGTTAGACGGGTATTCGTCCGCACGCTCGCGGGGAGTAAGCACGTAGTTTTGGTCCCAGTTGCCGTTAAGTTTGAACAAGAGATGATCGTTGCAGAAGACGGTGGCGTTGCTGCAAGCCGCGTCGGTGTCAAGCTCTTCGCAGGCGAGCAGTCGTTCGCGGCAGCCGCCGGGACCCCAGAATGCGGTCTTGCCAGTCTCGATCTCTTCCTGGGACACCAGAGGGTGGTACGGGTTATGTGCTGCGTATTCGATCAGTTTCGGATACTGAAGCAAGGCGTCCTGAGAAAAAGATATAAGCTCGGACATAAAGAGGAAGCCAGTTGTCACGAACAGTGAGGCCATTTCCGATGCCCAGATATTTGAGGTTGACGGGATGTCCAGATGAGAGTCCTTGCGCGATGATGCCGTTCTGCTCCAGGAAATACCTAGGTCTTGCGCTCAGCAACACAACCATCAGATCGCTTCGAGGCCACCCACTCTGAAAACGCTGGGCCGTAGTGACCGCCGTAGCTAAATTTGAACAGGTGAGGTTTGACACGACTGTAGAAGTGTGCTGGCTCACGATTCAGTCCATATACCGAACTCTCTGCCGATATACTTGCTGAATCGAGCGTCGGAGAACCACGTTTGGAAGAACTGCGCCCACACGTAAGTCAAATGCACGTACATTCCAAGAATAAAGAGCTTACGGTCCAAATATCCTCCGCTGCTTCACGCGCTGAACTAACGGTCGGGCTTCCTTGTGAATAGCCGACGCCTAGAGGATCGCACATGGGCACATAAGAAAGGATGGGGGAGAACTTCTGTCCTTGACTCACCCACGGGCGAGTCGATGAAGATCTTGGACGGATATGAGGCAAAGGGTTCAAGTATGAGATGCATTTGAACGCACGATGTTCGCGAACTCCGACCACGACGTCGGATTCAGTTCCATGCCGGAAGAGTCGTTGAGCGTTCTGCAGGGACCCAGCTCACTGAAAAGGCCAATCATACTCGTTGCACCGGGCTGCTTTGGCGTCAGCGTAACAGCAAACTACGTAACAACGCGCGTACGCCACCGTTGAACCAGGCAACCAGCGGTTTATTCTCCGGATCGTGACGGGCGGCAAAGAACCAAAACCTATGGGCAGCAGATAGTGAGAACAGAGCAATGAGATGTCTTGCGATTGGCACATACCATATACTCTTATTCTCGGCGATGTCCGCATAACCCGATGCTTGATAGACTCCTGGCGTCGTTTCTGTAGCAGCATAGTTTAGTGCACTGTTATCAGACAGAACGAACAGTGAACGCACCGCAGACGCCCGAATTCTCCTTCACCCTCAGAGTACCGATACGCTTGGCAGCTTTTGGAGTATAGTCTTCAGAGGAACCGTACGAGGCTTGCAGAACTTCGGACTGGATAGGCGTCATAAACGCTGCCTGCTGGGCTATTGCTACATGGATAGCGAGAACGGCCACTGCCACAGAGAGAAGCATCCTGGATCCCAAAGACCGAGCAATGGATGATGGATGAGTACTGAGTGAGCAAGCTGCACTGAGCGTTATCTCGCGCACTCGCGTGCCTCATACCCGCGCGCGAATGGGTTCCCAGGAATTCCACTGGCCCTGACCGCGAACTTCACTTCGACTTGCCCTTCCATCAAAGGCAGGAACAAGGCCATGCGCCAAACCCAGCTCACGGTGCTTGTCCATGGTGCAATACAATATCAATTATCTTGGCGGTGTGCGCGGCATGACGCTGGTTCTCCAGCTTTTCTTCAAGCCGCGTAGCTTGGTCGATTGTATACACGTCTTCTCGGAGTTGTGCATGTAAAGAAAAGTCGTGCCGAGAGGTGGTGTTCAAATACGATATATTTGACAGCAAATGGTGGTAGGAGTTCAACGTGCGAAGGGCGCCGCGCGCGCGGAGGCCGCAACTCGCCTCCTTCACTGCAACCACCACCACCGCCCTCTCTATACCGCCTCAGTCCACTCACTGGTGACCCTCCCTCAACTCTACATCTGGGACTGGCTACTATTTGAATCCCCAGACAGAGGAGTTGGATCGAGAAGTGCTTCTTGTGCATTCTGTTTGGATGTTTACGCTAGTGGTGCGCTTCCATAAAGCGGTGTTTCAACCTGACAACTGACAGCTATTGCGCGTGTATTAGATAAGACCATTCTACTACGCCGCTTGCTCCCGTGTTCATACCACGTTCCCATGTCGTCCAATACCACCATCCAGGCTACCGACCTGTGAATACCCTAATCCGCGTCTTCACCGTAGCAACGTCGTCGTTTTTCCGCTGCTGTCTTTTGAGCTGTTAGACTTTCTGTCTTCTGTCCACGCATATGCAGTAATACTTGCCATAATTCAGAGAGAGGAGCATAAGTTGCGTTGAGATACGCATATAGATATGCAGGACAAATGGGTAACAGATCGCCGTTGCTTGCATTCGAGCCTGAAATAATCTGCGCGATTGCCATCTGAATAGCGACCATGAAGATGGCACCACAGACAGTCTCTTTCCAAGAGAGCGAAGCTTTCGTTTGAAGGTCAGTCTGAGATTGAGCTGTTGCGATGTGTGCACTTACTGATCTCTGCGTCGAAGGTTCTCAGCTCGTGTAACATCGCCTTTCAGGGTACTCACCTTCGGTGGCATCTAACCTACTCCACTCGGACCCCAGCGCATCCTGCGAAGCCTCGTGGAAGGCTTCGTGAACGGCGATCTCCTGTACTACTGGCGAGGGTGGCGGTGCTGGCTCGACAATCAACCGATCGGGGATGTACTGGGTTACAGCCTCTTGTCGGCATACCGGGCAGCAGATGCGGCGGGATCTCATATTGTTAGACAATTGCTTCAAGCATCCGTCGCAGAAGATGTGCCCGCAAGACAAGGCGCTCGGCGAACGTCTAATGCCACTTGAGCTGCCATAGCTCTCGAAGCAGATGTCGCAACACGATCTAGCGTCGATGTAGAAAGGCATCCTTGGTGATAGTCAGTATCAGGCGACTATCTGTGTTATATCTGCTATGTCCTTTGTCACGACTTGCACGCCTTCTGTACGTGGTGTGGCATCGGCCCGAGTAGCCGACCCAGCGGACCAACAACACGTGCGAGCCAGGTTCCAGGTTCTTCCTCTGTTCCCATCTTGCACAAGCAGTCGTGTTTATGTCGAGCGCCAGCTTCGCGAAAGACAGCAGGCGATTGAAAATGCCATCTACCAGAAGTTGTGGATGCACAGGAAGCAAGTTTACGTCCGGTGCAAAAATGTGCCTTTTTGCCTCGACGTTCCCAGACAGCGATCATTCACAGGCGACGATCTAAGTATCACTGCGGAAGCCTTTCATATAATCAACGGACAACTCGAAAGTCTAGTTATTAATACGAGGTGTACTGAACATCAACATCCACTGTACAGCCCATACGGGCCATTTTTCAAGGGACTCGAACCGCCACCGTCGGCTCCCGCAACTTCCGCAAGGACTCAACTCCCCTCTTTCGGCTCTGGGCGCTGAACTCTACGTCTTTGGTCTAAGCGACCTCAGCTGCTAGCTTGCAGGACTCTGATCGCCTCAGTCGCCGCGATCTGCTTCGCATCTTTACGCGTTTTGCTCGTCCCCTGCCCCACAGCCACGCCGCTCACTACATCAATGTGAGTAGAGATGTCTTGCCTACCAAGACGCGAGCCTGCACGCACCTTTTGCTATGGCTATGTGTACGGGGTCGTGTCCAGGCCCCTCCTGTTGAAACTCCCACGACAATAGATGCGACGACTTCCGCTTGTTGAGGATGTCATTCAGTAAGTTGACAGGGTCTATTTGCCTTGTGAGCAGGGAGCGAGCAGAAAACGACTACGGAGTGATAGAAGACCTTGGGAAGACATTGATCTCGTTGTAAACGGGTCTACTGGTGGAATTGGCTGGAAAACAGTGGGCGGGTGTTGACGATGTTGTGCCTCGCTGGAACCAGCCTGGCCATACTTTTATAGGTGCACTGGGCGTCCCGCGCGGTCTGTAGGTAAAGTTGACCCACACCCATCTGGTCTGTATTCCTCAGCATCGCTATTTTACTTATTAAACGGTGTGGGCTCCCGAGACGCATCGGCGCATGGAAGCTTGCCGCATGCTCTCGAGGGGCGGAACGTTTCAAAGCACCAGGACGATGATGTTCTGAGCCAGCGGACACAGTACAGACGAGTTTTTTCAGCGTCTAGAAGTCCGCATCGCACGCAGCACAGCTCACATACGCGACTTGGTAGCCGGAGACCGATCTGCGAGGCTCGCAGATCTCCGCGAACGTCTATTCAAGCTCGCCGTTGCACGCTGCGCGAGCTCCATCAGTAAAGAGCTCTGTCGTAAAATCCAGCCACAGGTACGGTGTGCATGTGCACGGCTATGCTTAAGTGTCCGGTTGGGCCATTTGATTCGCCCCTGGTGCTTCACATACGACTCATACTTGGGCTACTATGGCTGGGAGTTGACTACCATGCGCCACACCGGAGCTCAACGCCGCAACGTAAAATTTGCGCTGTTGATGTCCAGATGAAAAGTTGTCACGCTTGACTCTGACCAGCGTGTACGCAATTCGTTCTTGGAAGCTCTCACATCCACAGAGTACATTGGAATACCTACCCCGTCCTGAACGTCGCCTGCGGGCACAGTTCGCATACATAAGCTGACACAAGAGCTGTACAGTTTCATACATACGACATTTGATTCTTATTCTGCCACGGGACAGTTCCCCAAGTCGCCAAGTCGGGAACAGTCGCTAGCATACACGGCATCGTATCAGCTTCGTATCCTCAACCACAAGCCTTGCCGCGAATGTACAAAAGCACCGTTATGCCCGTCCCTCTCAACCGACTTGCGTCGCAGATGGCGGCTTATGCGAGTTATTTGGTGAACCGTATGACTGATGAACGCTGAGCAGTGGTGGCGCCGGCGTTGATCGCGTAGCAGCATAGCCAGGCCTTGACAAACGGTCTACGGCGGGCGTGAATCCACCGTACCGAGAATTTTCAGGCGCTGTTCGGTGAACTCGGTCCCGCCGCTCCTTGTATCTTCCCTCGGAGACCCTCGGATACCTGCGTTCATCGTCCGGTGGACACTGAACTTCAACATGCGTAGGATCGCCAGCCGTATTGGCGATGAATGGCGTGTGGCCGAAAGGTCCAGGCGAACGAATCCCCTCAGCGAAAGGTGAAGCGACATGAGACGACTCGGGATGAGGTGGACGCGGTTGAAACGGCGTATGAGGTGGAGTAGGGGGCCGTAAACCTCCGGCAAGCCGCGCAGGCCGCGCAGTAGACAGTATGTCGCGAGAATACACCTCTCGGGTATGTGGCTCACAGCCCGGTGTTCCATGCCTCATGCTCTCATGACTGGAATCGCATGCTTGATTGACAGTGTGCACATCCTCGTCAGTGGAGAAACGATGGACGGGAGTAGTCCCGCCAACAGAGAAACGCCCGTCGTTGTACGTCGCCTTGTGACGCGTCGAGCTGCGTGGAGGCGGCGAAAGCGGAGGGGTTTCGACGCGTGCTCCGCGCGGCGGTCGTACAGTAGGCAATATATCGCGAGCTCGAACACCAGTGGCAGGTTGGTGAGACGTACTGGGCGCAAGTTGCCTGACTTTGGCCGGTCCAGCCGACTCTTCCGCCTCAAAGCCATACGGAGGCGCGATGGCGCCTGAGTCTATCTGCATAGCCGTAGGAGGCTGCGCTGGTCCTGGTGCAGGGATGCTGGTGCTGATCGGGGAGGATCGCACACAAGCGCAGTTGTTGATGATGATGGGTGCCGGCGGAGCGGCGATGGGCCAAGGTGTGTAAACAGGGACGCGAACGGGGAGCGGATACGGAGGATGAACCGGGTTGGGGAAAGTGTGCATATTCCAAGTACGTTTCTGCGGCTTTGAGCCATGGGGATACGGGTTGGGTTGATAGAGACGAGACCCGTAGTAGTGATTACGAACAACAGCCTGGCCTCCGTAGTGCTGGTTCACAGTGAGCGACATTGTTGATGCGAGGGACGTTGAATGGAGAGAGAAAGTACTTGGTTTGCCACCGTGGGCTCGTCAGGGATGTTATGGGGTCCAGAACAAGAGATAACCTGCTGGGAAACGGTGCGAGTGCCGGCTGAACAAGGACAAGGACCATCTGCGCAAACAAAGGCCTGAGAACATCCTAACACAGCGCTATAGAGCTGACAACTGAACGTATCGCATTTGACTTTCAAGAACAAGGATCAGCTCCAGATCAGCTCGCACGACAACAACAATAGCAGCATACACTTCACAAAGCAATATCCCCGTCGCATGTGCTTGACTAAGCGCTGCCGACGAGTTCGGGGTGAGGCAAATGTACAACTGGGTTGGATCAGTGTATGCTCTACGGAGCATAGGCAGAGCGGCGGAGTTAGCTCGGAAAGTCTATCATGCAGTGCATTGCGAGATTGCTCAGCCGCAAACTCGCGATCATCCGCCTGGGTGTGCTACATCAAAGACCGCCATCGCGCTCACACTTGTAGCCCGTGTTGAGTTGAACCCTGTATCCAATACAGAACACTATATTTGCGCAGATAGCGTGGTGAAGTGAACGATGTCGCGGGCCTCTTCAAGTTATCCTTCGCGCGGTCTTCGCGTTTGATGCCCGTTCAAAGATCCCAAGCTTTGCAATCTGTTTCGGGTCTCAGGATCTGCTTCTGCCGACAAGATGACCCAGAGAATATATGTTTGTGACGAAGAGTTCGAAGGCGGCGTCTACAGGTGTTCGCCCAAGGCAGCGTCTACAGGTGTTCATCTTCAGAGGCGCGATTCAAACCAGAAGCCGTATTAGGCAGCGAGGCGACTTGTGCATGGGCCCACGGTGTTGAGTTACTGATGTATGTATCAGGAATGCCAAGATTCATTCAGTAGATGCTCTTCACTTAGTGTGGAGGGCAAGGGAGGGAAAAATAAATTCGGTCGTGATGGTCGGGAAGAGAGAGAGGGTCGATGCGCCGTTCGACGGCGTCGGAAGACCGGCCCCGATCGCCGGCTCCCCAAGCTGCGATAAACCAAACGCTCACCACGTCGTCCATCTTCTTCAACACTTGGCCGCCCTTATTATTCTGTTTTACCAAATATGTCATATAATGCAGCCGACCGCTGGATAGAGCAACTCAAGAAATGCGAGCACTTGTCCGAACCGGATATGAAGGCGCTCTGCTCGCGCGTGCGCACTCTCCTCATGGAGGAATCCAATATTCAGCCTGTCTCGAGCCCTGTAACAATATGTGGCGATATACACGGACAATTCTGGGATCTTCTTGAGCTCCTACGAAAAGGCGGGCCTGTACCAGATACAAGCTATATCTTCATGGCATGTAGGTGTTACCTCGGGCGCGCGACAGCGTGCGAGCTGACGCTAACACAGGGCGACTTCGTGGATAGAGGCCATTATAGTCTCGAAACGGTATCTCTGTTACTCGCTCTCAAAGCAAGGTGTGTACGGGCAGATTGAGTGAACGAGGTCAACGCTGACTGGCTTGCAGATACCCGGAGAACGTGACATTATTGCGGGGCAATCATGAGAGCAGACAGATCACGCAGGTGTACGGCTTTTACGGTGCGCGGCGCTTCTTCATGGCCGAGACCAACTCTGAGCGTCTATCCTCAAGACGAGTGTCAACAAAAGTACGGCAGTGCGGCCGTCTGGAAAGCATGCTGCTCGGTCTTCGATTATCTGAACTTGGCTGCAGTGCGTTGATTGTCGCTTTATAACGTCCATATGCTCATGGATGTTATAGATAATTGACGGAGAAGTCCTTTGCGTCCACGGAGGGTTATCGCCAGATATTAGGACTTTAGATCAGATACGCGTCTTATCCCGTGCCCAAGAAATCCCTCACGAAGGAGCTTTCTGTGGTGAGTGGCAGATACCAGTTCTGTCAGCGAACTGCGCTGACTGAACTGCAGACTTGATGTGGTCCGATCCTGACGAGGTGGAGAATTGGGCAGTCAGTCCTCGAGGCGCAGGATGGCTATTTGGAGGGAATGTTACGCGAGAGGTGCCCTCCTTTGACGTTGGAAGACAGTTCTCCCGGTGACTGATTTTGCTTCAGTTCAATCACAGAAACTCGCTCAAACTCATTGCGCGTGCACATCAACTGGTGCAAGAGGGTTATAAGTACATGTTCGACGACGCACTTGCCACCGTCTGGTCAGCGCCAAATTACTGCTATCGCTGTGGCAACATGGCGTCGATATTGACCATACGCGAGAACGGGGAGAGGGACTTCACCGTGTATGGCCCTGCAGAAGAGAATGAACGTGACGCAGGCATGCAAACAAGGAGGATGGTGCGTGCCTCTACGATATCGTCGTATGGGATGACGCTGACTATTTCGATAGGGTAACATGCCATACTTTGTGTAGAGCGCTTATTAGACAGCAAGGCACTCTTGGGCTGTACGATAGACGCACGTGTCTTTATACCCCTCATTTGTACTCGTCAGTGTCAGAGCGTTGACAAAGGCGCCTGTATCTGTCTACCCGCGCGCTTCACTCGGTTATGAGAAGTATACGACGCATAGTCATGCATGTGGCAGTTCAACAGGTTTATCTGCTCAAGCTTAGTCTGAGGGCTATCTCAGGTGACGTTCTTTATTGCTGGTGGCTCTTGAACACGCCATCGATCTGGTCTCTCCGAGAAGCTCTGGCAACTAGGGAAGGGCCTATCACCCTTCACTTCACACTCACGTAACTGCGGACGATGGCTCGTATGTTTGGCATGCGAGCCTGCAGGTGCGCTCACCCCTTCCAGCAAGTCAAGCTCCACGCACGTAACAACCGAACGTGAACTCGGGCAATGCTCATCCGCTGCTGACAGTTAACGACTGGCCTTGTAGGCGCTGCAGAGTTGCTTAAAAGCGCGGCTGGTCGAGGAAAGACTGCAGCAGCAGCGGCTTGCTCTCGCTCTGGCAGCGCAACCAGCATGTTCCTCGACTACCAGTTCACCTTCATCAACCCGCCATCCACCACCAATGACCTCGTCACTGAGTGGAAGCGCGCAATCAACGACATTCTCCCTCAGGAGATGCACAAAAACTTCTCAGTGCTCGAAGGCAAGCTCTGCTCGCTGCCAGCCGAGCAGCTCGCGTGCGACTGCATCGTATCGCCTGCGAACTCGTTTGGTATCATGGATGGAGGGTGCGCTGGAGTACTCTTCTGCCCGTTGTATACCATACTGAGCTCACGTTCTGCAGTTACGACATGGCGCTCTCCCGATATTTTAGCGCTGATGGCGGTGACGACATCTACGCTTTGACACGCACGGCACAGAAGGCCATACAAGCGCGCTGGAGAGGTTACGCGCCCCCCGGCACGGCCACCGTAACATCCTTGCCGCCTAATATACATAATCCAGTTGGCGCCACGACGCTCGCGGTTGTACCCACCATGTGCCGCCCTGAGGACGTGCGATGGCACCGCGATCTCGTATACAACGCGATGTGGGCATTGCTGTGCGATCTCGAGCGCTGGAATGCGGAGAACCCCGCTAAGCCGGTGCGCCGTGTGCTCATGACTGGTAAGCCCATTGGTCTGCACCCTTATGAGTTAATTCTAACGGCTTACTTAGGTCTGGCTACCGGTACAGGAGCTGTTAGCGCCGACAAGGCAGCACGGCAGATGATCATGGCTATAAAACACTTCGCGCGCGGCATCCCTCAGCAGGCGAAGTGGTCGTTTGCTTGCAAGCTGACTCGAGAGATTGGTCGCTGTCAGGATTGAAAGGATTAGACGCCGTGCCTATCTAGATTGTATTTTATTCACCACATACCCGCAAGCGCATGAGCATGTTACCTCCCTAATTCTTCGTACCTTGTGCGATAGCTACTTTTTTCCCAGCCCAGCCACAAATGTCGCCTTTGCATTATTGTACATACAGCATGCCGACCGTCTTCAAACCATAGCTTAAATCCTTAGAAACGTTGCACTGCCAGGATAGCTCCGTACCTTGGGACTGCCCGGTCTAATGCAGGCAAGGACGTGTCTTTGCGTCGGGTTCATCAGGAGAGTCTGACTCTGAGGATGGAGGAGCAGTCGAAGGGTGCATGGTAGATAGCGCCCGCAACTTGCCGGGCAGCTGCGCTCGCTAGCGAGACTTCGGCGCGTTTGCCTTTGACGGCCATGACCACCTTTTCCCTTCCTTCCTGGCTGCTCCAGACGCATTATGGCTCTTGAAGTGGACAGCGGCCGGCGGATACATATTGCTTGTAGCTCATGCTGGAATCGCATGAATATAATTGGAGCAACTCAAGGTCCATGTTTGCCTCTCTAGTTTAGTACCGCGATCGCTGGTCCTCTGCGTTGAGAAGCCTAGGGCGCTTCCTAACGTACTTCATACTGTCGCATGAGCTGTATGCAGTTAGCATCGCCGTGTCTTTGGAAGACAGGAACGGTCCGCCGCAGAGGAAACTTGCTGTCTCTCGGCGAGGCTGCTTACCGGTCGCTTCCTACTAGAGTCGTACAGATTCATCTTGTCAACTCTTTCCGCTGAGGCGCCGACAGTTTATCTCGTGTTCGATTGGTTGCTTATCGACGGCGAGGTTCGCGGGGTTTGCTTCTCCAATGAGAGCTCAACCAACGGCGCGATCAGGTTCGTTGGGAGTTACTTCCAGGTACGTTTACAGGCTTTCTATGTTCCTTGGACAGTGCTCATGGTGCGCAAAGCTTATGTAGGCTTCTTTCTGATTACGGTTGCACAAGTGTTACAAGAGGAATTGTGTTCTCACGTTATCCACCATTTTGAGCGTTAGGCGAACGCGCGTCCTTGGGTGCGAGAGGGGGTAGGCGACCCGAGGAGCAAGTGCTGTAAGCTGTGGGAGTACGATCGCGACTCGTGATGCCGCCGGTGTGGCCGCGTGGGCCTTCTCGACAGTGGAAACGGCCCTGGCTTCAACTATTCTGTGCACCGAAGCTCATTCCGAGAGGGGCAGGTAGAACGTCTACCATAATCAACTCGCCGATCTACTTTGGAACAAGGCGGTGGCGACGATATCAGCACAAGTGCCGGCAGCGGTTGGTGCTCAAGCGAACAACGTTTGACAGTGGACTCCGCTGAACACCCCATTCAACCTTGAGCCTGGTACATCGGCGAGAAATCGAGCTTCGAATCGTCACTACGTTCGTCAATTCGTGGTGCTTACCAGCCAGCAGAGCAGTATCGCACGTTTGCTGGAGAGGTATTTAACAAAGCCATGCTCAGCTCTAGATCATCCTCCCGCATCCTCACTCCTAACGCTGTACTACTTCCAACATGAGCGAGCTTACTGCCCAAGTCAACCCGACCGCGAACGGCTTCGCTGTTACCGGCCACGAGGAGATCAACTACGGTCAGCCTCATCATGCACCTGTCCTTGGTGACGGTATAGCTGACCAACGTATCGCTTTTGCTAGGTTTCCAGTTCGCAGATAACATCTTCGATACCAAGCACGACCACCTTGCTGCTATCTACAAACCCTGGGGCCGCGTTCTGCTTGTCACTGACACGAATGTCAACCGTCTTTACTCCGAGAAATGGAATGCCTACTTCGAGCACCACGGTATCCCTCTTACGACGTTCATCATGAACGGCGGCGAGAAGAATAAGACCATGGACACCATGCTCTCCATAGTTGACGCGATGACTAGTTTTGGGATCATTCGCAAGGAGGTGCGTGGCGTGCTGCTCTTTGGCTGGTGCGTTCTTGAAGCTGATGGTGCATCTTGCAGCCCGTTCTCGTCGTCGGTGGAGGTCTTTGCACTGACGTTACGGGGTATGCTTGCGCTTCATACCGTCGCACCACAAACTTCATCCGCGTCCCGACCACCCTGATCGGTCTCATCGACGCGTCTGTCTCTATCAAGGGTAGCTTCACACTCCTGCATCTTCACTCTATACTGCTGATCATTTACTTTAGTCGGTATCAATCACGGCGCCCTGAAGAATCGCCTTGGTGCTTAGTTCGTCTCTTTTCTTTTGCGTCACAGCCATTGCAGGCGATTGACGGCTCTATCTCCCAGCCACGCGCCTCTTGTGACCTTCCTCGACTTCAGCATGCTCAAGACTCTGCCCGAGGGACAAGTTCGCAATGGCTTTGCTGGTGAATGCGCTAGCTTTTCTCCGGAGATCCAGACACTGACTTCTTCTGAAGAACTCATGAAGATCTCCTCTTGCGCTGATGAGCGCTCGTGGAAGCTTCTCGTTGAGCATGGTCCTGCCTTGCTCAAGTCGCGCTTCGGCCGCGCTGAAGGTTGTGACCCCGAGCTCAAGAAGGTTGCCGACGAGATCACATACCGGGGCATCAAGGTTATGCTCGATGTCCGTATCCTTCTCTGCACTCGTTTAGCGCTCATATGCTCATCCGGATCGTCATCAGCTCGAGACTCCCAACCTTCATGAAATCCGCCTTGACCGTGTCATCGCGTTTGGCCACAGCCTGTCCCCGACGCTCGAGCTTTCTCCCGTCGTTCCTCTTCGCCACGGCCACGCCATCAACATAGACATGGCCTTCTTCGTCACCTTCGGCTGGACACGTGGCTACCTCTCCGAGCAGGAGCGCGACGAGTACCACCGCCTCTCTCATTCTGTCGGCCTGACCATGGACCACGAGCTCTTCACGCGCGACATGATCGTAAAGGCGACCGAGGCCATCCTGTGAGTCATCTACTGTCGCGCTTCAATTATCGAAGGCTGACGTCCCTGGCCGCTTTCGTAGGCAGACGCGCAACGGGAAGCAGCGCTTTGCAATTCCCAAGCCGTACGGCCAATGCGTCTTCGTCAACGATGCCACCTACGAGGAGCTGTACAATGCGCTTGATGTCCACAAGGCGCTCATCAAGGAGAAGTACGGCTCCGGCGACGGCGTCGAGGTATGTATTCCGTTCTTATCCCTTTAGTTCAGTCATGCTCACTGATATCTTCTCTAGGCCGTCGTTGACTACGGCGACCTCGGCATGGACCCCAAGCTTCTCCTCAAGCAGAACGCCGTGAAGATGAGCGGTCTTAGCGGCCACACCGGCGGTTCCCAGTCCAAGATCGCCGATCTCGAGTTGGACAAGGCGCCGGTCGCGGCGAAGACCGCTACCGTTTCCGCTTGAATCCCCACGTACTGCATGGTTTGTCCACCAGAAGACGTCCAAGTTGGTGGTCAGCCGCAAGCAGTTCAAAGTGTAGACGTCGTCGATGATTGGCCTGAAGCTACTCAAAGAGTACCCTGTATACGATTTGTGACCTGTATGACATGCGCGCGACTCAATATATCGCTTTTGTTGGTAGTTCGCCCGGCGGTGGCCGCGCTGTCCCACGCCGGATCGGGTGCGAGCCGGATGCGCACAAGAACACTTTCGCTTCTTGATTTCCAACTGCCACTTGCGGCAGTTTTGCGCCCGTCTCTCCTGCGATCGCCCTCCCTCAAGCTCAATGCGGTTGACAGGACTCTATTTCTTCTCGACGTCATTCGTACGAAGATGCTCGCGGGAATTCGTGGATAGAGAGCTCTCGGAATTATGAGGCTCGAGAAGCTCACTCATCACATCACCATCATGGCCAGGACGTCTCCAACGTATCTCCAGTCAACCATATGTACGCTGCTCCTTGTCGGGCTCTCTGTGGTCGCTGCGTACATTACGGCCACGCTCGTAACGCTTCTTAGCGTATACAATTTACTTAGGCCCGAGCGGGGAGGAACTTGTGCGGGGAGGAAGACGGTTCTCATAACTGGCGCTCGGAACGCCAAATGTCTTTTTCTGGCTAGGGCGTTCAGCCGTGGAGGCTGCCGTGTCATTGTTGCTGAAGAGCCTAGCTGGTTCACGCTTAACATGACCCGCTTCTCAAGATCCGTCAAACGTTACTACCCACTGCCCGACCCCGCGCTTTCTGCCCAGGCATACAAAGAGGCGATCGTGAACATCATCTTGCGAGAGCAGGTTGACATGTTTCTACCTTGCTCAAGCCCAACATACACTGTGCTTGATTCTGTCACTGCTTTAGCCATCGCCCATAGGGCTCCAAAATGCAAATGCTTCATCCCGCACCCCGACCTCGTCACCGCTCTAGACCGGAAGGACGAGTTTATTTCACTCTGCGACTCTCTCGGCATGCCTGTCCCGGCGAGCCGCCTTGTTCAATCCGTTGACGAAGCTGTCGACTGGCTCCATTCGCCCGATACTACTGGCGCCGGTCAGCAGTACATCACCAAGGGTCTTGCATTCGACGACCTCGCCCGCACTGATATGACACCTTTGCCTCTTGATACTCCGGCCCAGACAAAGGCTCATCTCGAAAGAGTTCCACTTCCCATCAGCTCTCGCCATAGATACGTCGTCCAGCGCCTACTTGACGGCCCCGAGTACTGCACCCATGCTGCGGTCCGCGACGGGGAGCTCGTCGCGTTTGTCACTTGCCGCAGCAGCGATATGCTCATGCGCTATGTGGATGTCAAATCGCTGTTCTCTGCCCAATCGAACGAAGAGCGTGCGAGGGAGCATGCTGTTGGTGTACAGGCTGAGGAGTGGACTCGCAACTTCCTGAGTCGCTGGAAGGATAAGCTGCTTCAACAAAAGCAGGCTGGTATAGGAGGTTCGGTCCGAGAGCTTACGGGTCACTTCTGTGTCGACTTTATCTTGAACGGGGCCGATGGGCAGTTGTATCCCATCGAATGCAACCCCGTACGTTCCATTCATTGTGATCCTCCTACTTCTAGAAGCTGACGACCTTCACGCTTAGCGCGCGCACACTGCGGTAGTCCTCTTCGCCGGTGTCCCCGATCTTGTATCACACTATCTCGGCAGCGCATCGGGCACCGCGTACCCGCCTGCATCGACGCCGCCCAATTCGTGGCTGGCGCACGCTCTGCCACTTTCCCTCGCTACTCTTCTTCCACGCATCCTTGCACGTAATCTGCATCCACTCCTTTCCGCTTCTATGAACTCCACTTCCCAAGATCGCACGGACCCAACGCTCTCGCCCCAACCTGACAGCGCGGCGCCGCATGCTCTCCTCATGCAGTACATATTAGGAAGAGAGGTGGACCCAGTATGGGATGTGCGCGACCCAGTCCCATTCTTTGTGCTCGCACATCTTGCGTGGCCGTGGATGTTGCTGAAGGGGATGGTGTATGGGCGGGCGTGGAGCAGGGTTAACGCTAGCACGATGAGAGTATGGGGCGCGGCTGAGGTGAAGTGATCAGACGGTATGGATTGAATGAGTGGGCACACGGTTTAGATATAGTCTGCGGAATTTCTTCTGTCTTGACATGTTGCTATACACGTACCGCGCCGGCTACGATAGAGATTTCTTGATAGTAATTGGAATCATATCTGCTATGGAAGATTGGTACAACAAAGACGTCGACGCAGATATTCTACTCTCCCTTGCGCCTGATCAGAGTAATACCGTCTCTGATAGGCAAAAGCACTTCTTCGACTCGGTCATCGTCCCTAGAGAAGCACGCAAGGACAACGTCAGCATCAAATCCGTACTGAAATTCACACGGGACGCTCACCTGACAATCTTATTGAACTCAAGAATGTCGCATCCCATCGGGAACGTCTTCGCATCAGGAGCCCAGGGTGACGCCTTGTATGCGGTGTTGTCCACCGCGATGAATCCACCCTTCGACAAAAGGTTGAGCTCGAGAACGCGCACGAAATAGTTCTTGTAGTTTGGCTTGTCCGCGTCGATGAAGATCTAAGTAGTAGCAATCAATCAGTACTGCATAGATACAGAGAGGGATGGAGGCTGATGACACACCATATCGAAGGATGCGTTCTCCTTGGCCAGCGCGCTCAGCGTAGTCATAGCATCCCCAATCCTGATGTCGATCTTGTCCGCTACGCCGGCCTCTTCGAAGTACGGACGGTTGTGCTTCTCGAGGTACGCTTCAAGCTCGAGCGTTACGACCTTCTCCACTCCTGGAACGCTAGCAAGGGATACGGTTGTCGTCCCTGTAAACATGCCGACCTCAAGAACGGTCCTAGCCTAGGTTCGATGAATACATGGACACAGCTAATAAGCCGAAACGCGGACCTTCGCCATACGCGCGAAGTGGCAGAGTACGACGGCCTCATATCCTCCAGCAGACATCTCAGGGATGAGTCGAAACTGTGTCTCGCCCTTGGCAAGGAGTTCGTCCCAGTTCACCTCTGCTCCGCGGTCGATCATGCGTTGGACGATGGACAAAGCTGGAGAAGAGTGGTTATCCAGGTAGGAATCGTAGTTCGTAGCTATAAGCGCAGCCTCATCTGCGAGCTTCCGGAGCGCAGGACCACATAACACGTCGGATGGCAGCGAGTGTATCTCATGTTGAAGCTTGTCGAGAAGACCGCAGAGGCGCTCGTTGGGGGTGTTCGGGTCGCCCGTTAGCATGGCGGTTGGAGAATGAACGTATGGGAGAGGCTCGTGGGCGTCAGGTTAGAGGAGGGCCGAGTGACATTCCAATACACAGGTACGAGATTCATGAGGCGATGCTGTCCCATGTTCACGTTCAGCGTTCGATGGGTTGACAGCAGTCAACAGTACATAAACCGCCTTGGTCGCCCGCAGATCCAGAAGATGAATCGAGCAAGTTCATGGTGACGAACGGGGTCTGGAGAGAACTGCGTGTAACCACCGGTGTACATAGCTGATAGGTACGTAGTACATTATTGCTAGCGAGCTCGCGCTGTCGCGCATGCTACCGACGTCGATGATCATGGTGAGCGCCAAAGCGCCAACTTGACGACCCGGATGCTGCCGCGGGCCGAACAGCCGAGCAATATATCATTGGACGAAAACCCAGCCGGTATTCATACTGAGTACTTACGTTGTCTTCTCTGAAAGGAATTCCGTCACTCGTTTACGGGTGCTGGCAGCTACTAACGGCGATTACAAAACCTGTACTTACCTTTGAAGAGACTCGGAAGAGCGTCAGAACGTGTCGAAATTTACTAGGGAATGCATGCATCGATACTCGTACGCAGGAGAGGTGTACAAACAGACTAAGATAGTATATTGCGACATCATGCAAGAGTTCCTTCAATGATCCAAACGAAAGCGTATGTGTAACGAATCTACAACAATCGCTCAAGCACCCGCCTTCTCTTTCGCAGCCTGCTCGAGCTCGGCGTACGACCCCGACTTCAGACACATGCCGCGGAATATGCCATTCTCGCGCTGAATAAGCTCCCAAGGAGTATCGAACTCAGCGACCTGGCCTTTATCCAACACAATCAAGCGATCGTAGTCGATGATTGTGCGCAGGCGATGCGCGACCGTAAGGAGCAGCGCGCCGCCAAACTCAGCGCGGATGGCTGCCTGAATCTTCGCGTCGGTGGCATAGTCGATGCTCGATGTTGCTTCATCGAGTACGACGATCGCGCTACGGCGTAGGAGCGCGCGCGCCATGGCGATCAGCTGGCGCTGACCTTGCGAGAAGTTCGTTCCGCCGGGTGAGATCTGCGTATCGAGCGTGACGGGCGCCTTGAAATCGATGTCCGTGGCAGATGCGAGGGAGGCTTCAGCAGCGTGATCGGTGACCGATGAGCTCGCGCTCGGTGAAGCGGGACGAGTAGGAGCACGAGATGCCTGGCGCGAAGCCTTCTGCGAGTTGTAAGATGCATCGGTAAGCATCTGCACGCGATGCAGGGCATCGAGGCACTCGATATCATCATGCTCGTCTGTACCAAGGTCAGCAATGGAAACGAGAACATAGGCGGAGATATCTTCGTACCGAAGGGGTCGAGATTCTCGCGCAGGGTACCAGAGAAGAGTACAGCTTCCTGAGGTATGTATGTGATACGGGCGCGCAGATCATGCAAGCCAATCGAGGTGATGTCCACGCCGTCAATAATGATGCGGCCCTCGCTCGGGTCGACGAAGCGCAGAATGCTCATCGCGAGTGTCGACTTGCCGCTCCCAGTGCGGCCGAGAAGACCGATGCGCTCGTTGCCACGGAGGGCAAACGAGATGTTGTGGAGAACGGATGGCAGTTCTGGCGCGTACTTGACGGTCAGTCCATCCACGACGATGAGGTTTTGACTGTCGCGCGCGGGCCACGTTGTGGGCGGGCGGCTGTCCTCGATGACCATGGGCGGCTCCTGCGGAAGGTCGAGGTACTCGACAACACGCTCAACAGAGCTGAGAAGAGACTCAGTAGATGCAATACAGTATACTTTGGAATACGCACTTCAAGTCAAGCTCCAGACTCGTCCAGAACCGGCACGTCCAGTAGATCGAGTTGGTAAAGGCCATGGCGGATGTGATACATATACCGGCGATACCAGCCGAGACAAAGCCAGACAGAGCGAGGAAAGTAGTGAGTCCGACAGCGAAAGCGCCAAGGAGGTCGAAGTTGAGCAAAAGCCAGCGATTCGTCATCCAGAAGTTATACCACATCTAGACGAGTAAAATTAACGTGGTGTACCTCGACACTCTGACTAGGATATCTTATACCTTCGTCATGCTGTCTATCCGTACGAATAGATCATCGAGGAAAGGACGCTCCGCCGAGAACGCGCGCACAGTGACGATACCCTCGAGCATCTCGCCGAAGCCAGAGAAGATGGGTGAGCGCGCATTGCTCTCCATCCTACGAAGGTCTCGTCCAGTGTTGAGGTACCCGATGGCGAGATAGTAGTACACCGCGCCGAGCGCGGCTGCAGGCACCAAGAAGACGGGGAAGATGAACGCGATAGTAAGGATAGAGGCCAGGAACGAGGCCATGCTGGTGTTGACGGCCTGCAGCGAGGACGCGAGACTCGAGTCGACTGTCTCAATGTCTTTGCTGAATCGGTTGAGGATGCGGCCGAGCGGGGTACCGTCATGCCAGCGCATGGTAGCACATACCACCGTGCGCAGGAGACGTCCGAAGAGCTGGCGAGAAGCGCGAAGAGCGCCCGTGTACTGCGTAATGATAGTGAGCACACTCGTAAGCATGCTTGCTACTCCAATGAGCGCAAAGATGCCGACGTAGAACAGCGGGTGCTGCCTGGCGGAGGGGAGCGTCGTGGTGGAGGCTTGATGCCCGTAGCCATGGAAGTCATGAACGGAGTGCGGGATGATGAGGCCGGCAGAGGGTCCGTCGACGTGCTGTACGGCGAGAGAGGTAAAGCCTGTGCTGGCGGTCATGGCGTTGGTATGAACTTCGCCGTACGACTCGCCCCAGGTCTTGATCCAGACCTTCTCGATGATGACGAGGCCTTGAACGCAGATGATAAAGAAGGCGAGTATGGCCCATGTCCAGTACGACCTGCAGAAAAGTGTCAGTGCGAAGCGCCCATATCAAGTGTTAAAGTACGTACGAAGCTTGCAAGTACGTCTTGTAGATGTTCCACTTGACCGCGCCCGCTTGACGTTCCTCATCTTTCACCAGCTTCCTCGGCTTCTTCCCCTTCTTCACCTCACCCTCCGTACCTCCCTCGCCCTCCCCTTCCACAGCAGCCTCCTCCGGCGTCTTCTCGTCCTCTTCTTTAGCAACAGCTTGCTCCTCCTTCGCAACCTCAGGCGCCTCAGCGCTCGCAATACTCTCCAAAACGCCCTGCGCGCGCAAGTCCGCGACAGTCCCCTGTGTATCAATCCGTCCGTCCAACATCCGCACGAGATAGTGTGCACCAGGTAACACCAGATCGACGTGATGCGTAACGAGCACGACCGTACGCCCCGCCAACAACGGACCCATCAACAAGTTCTCGAACAGCGAGCGAGCAGTATGACTGTCCACCGCGCTGAGCGGGTCATCGAGCAACACATAACGACTACGAGCATAGACCGCACGAGCCAGCGCCACGCGTGCCTTCTGTCCTCCGCTCAGACTGACACCGCGCGCACCGATCTCGGTGTTGTCGCCGTCTTCCAGTACCTCCAGATCAGGCCTCAAAGCGCACGCGTCGAGTACAGCATCGTATCGCGCCTCGTCAACCAGTGAACCGAACAAGATGTTCGCGCGGATACTTTGGTGGCGTAGCCATGGCGCCTGAGCCGCATACGCGATCGTATGACTCAGCCCGTCCGCGCCGACGCGCGAGGGATCCTTGTGCATAAGAAGGGTACCGTCGAGCTGGGTCATCTCGCCTAGGAGCGCGAGTAACAGTGCGGATTTGCCGGATGCTGTTGGGCCGGTTACGACGCTGAGCTTGCCTTCGGGGAAGCGGAGGGTGATATCGCGGAGCTCGAAGCGTTGGGATGTCGTGTCGGAAGTGAGGGATGCACGGTCGGCGTCTGCGGCGTCGGCGGGTATGATGGTTGCATCGCTCGGCTCTGGAGTGTGCGACTGCTTCCCCTTCCCCTTCTTATCTTCATCTTCCTTCTCATCTACCTCGTTCCACTTGAACGCGCCCTTCTCGATCCCCAGAACATCGTATACCTCCGCGATGTGGGCTGGTGTAGGCTTGAGACTGCAGACCTGGTGTCGACGTTAGGATAGTCATGCAACGAAGATCGTCAAAGGTTCACGTACCTGACCATCGACCTCGTCCTCGGAGAGGAACTTGGTCATTCGGTCTATGGCGACTTTCGTCTGGAGAAGCTGAACTACCCAGGTTGGGAGGACGTTCAGCGGAACTCGGATCATTTGGAAGAGGGCGATGGCCTATGCGAGACAGATCAGCTCGAGTTATCATTCTGAGGGTAAAACGGAACATACCGTGAAGGCAGTTGCAACCGTAAGCTCGTTTCCGAGCGCGACGTATACGGCAAATGAAACGGTCGATACGAGGACAGGCGCAAGCGACCATAGAGCGTGGAACATGACGGAGTTCAGACGCGCTACAATCATTTAATAATCAGTCTTCGCCTGATACTATTCAGAGCAGTACGCACCCTTGATCAACCACTTCATCTCCTTCTCCCTCGCATCCAACGCCCTCCCAATCCACCTCTCCTCCCACGCAAAGAACTTGATCAACTTCACCGCCCCGATGAGTTCGTTTAACACTCCCATCCTTTTATCCCTCGCCGCCATCACACCCTTCTGAATCCTCACGCTCCGTTCCGTCACGAACTTGTTCAACGGCCACGCAGCGACCAACACTCCAAAGCCAGCGAATGCGCTCCATCCGAGCAAGCGGTATAAGAACACTGAGCCGAGAACGAGCTCGAACGGCGCTGAGTACAGGAAGTACATCGCGGAGATCGTCATAGCCGTACGATTCGCATCCGCCGCCATGAGGTTGACGATCTTGCCAATATCCGCGCCAGAACGAGGGTCGTCCGTCCCTTTCCTCTCCTTCGCCTCCTTTCCCTTACGCTTATCGCTCGCATCCTCAGCCGCATCCTTCTGCTCCGCCGAGATAACACCCGAAAAGTCTCGCCGCTTCAACGCCTTGTCGTATATCGCGGACATGAGCTCGATACGGATACGCGTGCTCGCGCGGCGGCCGTACCAGAGGTGTTGGAGGTCCGCCTCGGTTTTGATAACTTGGCATACGAAGGCGAGGAGCGTGAAGATATATGCCTGAGCACGTTTGGCGGGGGTTGGGTCGTCGATTGCGTCTAGGATCCGGCGAAGGAAGTACGGGGCTGCGTAATTGAACAGGACGGAGATGTAACAACCGATAAAGTCGATCCTAACAAGCTCGTGTAAATGACTGGGCACAACACGAATAGAAAGAAAGAGGGACGTACATCAAATCGAGCGAGTTTGCGGCCCATATGCGTCGGATAAGCGAGGAGCGGAGGATGGTGGCGAATTTGATGTACACAGGTCGAGCGCGGATGGTCGGACCCAGATTCCAGACGTCGCTGTCATTGAGCGTCGCATGTGTGCCCTACGATGGTGCGTTAGCATCGGTAAGAACTCGCACAGAGCGAAAGGACATACTTTCTTAACGAGCGGGTAGACCCAACTGAAGGTGCACCACTGCCAGAGCGTGGCAAAGTCTTCGGGAATGACTTCTTGTCCCTGCGAGCGTGTAAGCGAAGCGGCCTATTCGGAGGGTAGGTACGGTCTGACTCACAATCTTAGTCTTGTCGATGCGTGACGTGGGTACGCCGGTGGGAATGGAAAGCACAACGACGAGTAATACCAAGATAACAATCAAGTTGACGACATGTGCGGCCATGACAGCGCGTGCAGGCAGCGGAATGCCGTCGATAGCATTATCGTAAGCGAGCCCGCCGAGTTGCAGTGTCTCTGCGGCGAGGTGGACGAGCAGGAGAGCGAAGATGTCGAGCGGCGCGGTGACTGCCGGACGCGCGACAAGACGGACGGTGGCGTACAGCCAGCTCAGAGCGCTGACGTATGCGCGAGCGACAAAGACGGGGTTCAGCGACTGGAATATTTCGAGAGAGCCGACGAAGAGCCATGCCAATGACTCAGCCAACGACAGTCCGGCCAGGACCAGCGTGCGCCACAGCGGTGGGCGCGGCGTCTCGAGCAGTACGCGTTCTTCAGGGAAGGAGTCGAGTGCCTCGGCCTGCTGGTAGCTCAGGTAGTTCGTGAACGGTGCAGTTATCGGCCGGAGCAGGCGGCGCGCAAAGCCGGGTTTGGGTGTCGCGGCGGTGAGCAGGATGAAGAGAACGACGGCGGGCAACAGCAAGCCCCAGAACTCGCGCACGCAGCTCGCGCTCAGGTCGACCGCGTCGGCGCCGTCGCAGAGGACGCCCATCGTGGTATGAGGGCAAGCAAGTAAACGATAGCTTGAACTATTCGGCGCGCGCACGATCAAGCGCCCTGGGACCTCATTGTTCTATTAATTGCGCCTTTTCTGATTGGCGCGCCACACACTTTCCAGATAGGGCACGTAGACAGCTAGGATGGAAGTCGAAGAAGCTTATATCCTTCGCGACATCCAGCAGGTGCAGTACCATAAAGCAATGAGCGAAGCTGTCGGGCCGCCCGTACCCGCTCGGTGCCGCGGCGACTTCCCGCGGCGATCAAACGAGTTGCTGTGGCGCTTTGCGCATTGTCCCAGACACCCATATCCCTCTACCACTTTGCTATATCGACCCGTATCTTTCTGTTCTGAGACTTCCATCTCTCTTGCTACCGATGACCGGTGAATGGCTGTCTTGAGTCTCAAAGCCATGCCGAGGCTGATCTGGCTCTTACGATGGAGGCAACTTGCGGTGTTGGGCGACTCTAAATCTCCTTTTCCACCCCACCATCCTCTTCAAATTCTTCGAAGCTCTGCTAGATATCATGGCTTTATGTCGCAAGTTCGACGCCCACGTCTTTGTATCTCGCTACGACGACTGGCTATGCAGCGACAACCACGCTGAGTCAATGGAGTCATACGGCCCTGGAGGCTACTACCCCGTCACCCTCAGCCAACACATCCGTAGCCCGACAGCTAACTGGCGTGTAGTGCATAATGTTGGACATGGAGCATATGCCACCGAACGGCTCGTGCAGAGCACCAACACGTACGTTCGTCTGGGCGGCTTTGCGGATCAACTAGGCGGTCCATCATCCACCTGGAGAGACGGACGTGCTTGAGATCCGGGGTTGTCTGCACCGCGATATATGCACAAGGGGGCGAGGGTCGTGCGCTACCGGGGTCCTCCAACAGTCACCGTCGTCATGTCTCATGATGTGACCGTAGACCTCGCGCACCACGCGCCCTACATCGTCGAGTCCTGCGATATGAGCGCGTTTCATGAAGAAAAGCGAGTTTGTTCAATCCCCGAACCCGTCAAGTTTTTCGATCTCGGAAATGGTTCGTGAGTCCAACTGATCCTACTCTTCATCTCTATTAAGACAGATATTTCTGCTCATCATGCAAGCAATCCGTCCGCCGCAATGTGCATCATAAGAGACATCTGCCTTCCGGAATGGGCCGTCCAGTTCGTATCGCGCAGGGACAGTCCTGCGACGTTCACCTTTGCGAGCGACGTATAAGCCATGGGCATCTGCGTACGTACATCATTCACCTAATCGCCACAGTGTGCTCGGACTCCGGTTAATCTTGGGTGCTATCGCTCAAGAGCGGTGAGGAAAAATTCTACGATGACAGCGCTTGGAAACAGCACGCACGCGAGATGGTAGAGCTCACGGGTGCCGTGCCTCTGCTGGGCCGGTATACATTCAGAATACGACAGTCACGAGCTTCAAGGCTCGTTATCTGTCTACTGTTTCGTCGCCGCCATGCTGACCATCAATGTGCATAGCTGCAGCGACCAAAGCGTACGAGAAATGGGCCAACTATCGCCTGCGAGTGCGTCCGAGGTGTGCGTCGGACGAAGATGCAGAGGCGCTAGTCGTCATGCTTCGTAGGGTACTTGTGCTGGATCCTGCTGCAAGGCCAAGTACTCCTGAGGTGCCGCAGGATCCGTGGTTCGTGTCGTAGCCAGCATTGTGCATACGTGCGACACTGTAGCGCCACTTCAGTCACTTTCTAGGGGAAAAGACGCATGCACTTTTATGATCGCCCTATACTCTTCATCATAGCAGAGACTCATACACTTCGTTAGCTCAAGTCAAATTTCGCCGATATAAAGTGAGAGGAAGATACTGCTGCTCCATATTTTGTTCTTGCTACACTGGCAAGCGCGTGCAATAAGATTTGTAGACGCCGCAATGTATACATGCTGGCAGGTCAGACGACAAAAACGATCACCGCAGCTAGAATAAAAAAATGAGATGAGTGAAAATGCCTAGGCCATGCATCAGTCACAAGACGTGGTGAACTATCGGCGACTACGAACCTCCATCTGGATACATCGTAGAGATCGTTCCATCGATGACAACTACTTAGATGGGTTGAAGCTCTTACTGAGTGGTGCTGACGAGGGTGGCACCACATGGAAACAACGTTGATCGTCGGGCAAACCACAAGGAGGGGCCGTGATGACGACGCGTCGCAAACTTCAACCGGCTACTTGATCACACGTGACCGCGTCTGATGCTGTATATCACCCCGGCATCGCGTCTTGCGGTCGCTCAACTCTTCCTCCCATCGTCTCCCCCAGCAGGGAAGACGCATAATCAGAGGCCTTTACCTCCGAACTATCTGTGATTGCTCCCACATTCCATTTGCGTCAGATCTCGCGATGCAGCAACCTGGAGAAGATGCGGCACCCGCCTATCCCGCGACGACGGCGGGCACTTACGATGTACGTACATTTATTTAGTTTAATCTACTCTGGTCAATAATGAGACCTCATAGCACACGGATCCCTCTCAGATGGGGGCGTCCCACGGCAGCGTGGTTGTTGGAGGGGCGTCGAACGGGGTAGTTCAGGTGCGTCCATGCCACACGATATCAAGTACGCTGTCTGACACTGAGCATGTCGAACAGCCCGCTGCCGCCGCTCACTCCGCTACGGCGATGTCTCCGTCCAACGAGTTGTTTATGAGGGCCCTTCTGGGTTTGTTGGAAGCTTGTCCGCCTGCGAATGTCGATGTTAGCAATACCGGCGCCGTGCACAGTGGAGACCACGTCGAGGGCGGGCCCCAGGGCATCATCCCGTTCGACGGCAACGCGACCTCTACGAGTGACGTCAACTCGCTCAACCAGCAACCTTCCGACCTTCGTTCGATGTCTACCACGCCGTCTCTGACTCCCGACGCCGAGAGTCGTTCTCCGTCCGACGATCCCTCGACCCCAATGCCCGATTCCTACGGCGTTGACGTGCAAAATCAACCAGCGGGGATGCTTAGCTGCAACACGCCAGACAACAGGAAGGCGCTCGAAGCCATTCAGGCTATGCGTGCCCAGAATACGGCGTCTGCGGTAAATGGCAATGGTACGTAAACCGCTCGAGCGCTCAGGGAGAGATATTCACTGTTTCCAACTAGATATCTTACCCGAAGTGATCATACGCAACGGTAAACACTACCACCCCTACCGCAGGCCTCAGGCTGCCGCTACCAGCGCAGACCTGAAACCCAACAACATGAAATCAACCGACGCCGCCCTCACGGGAGGTGTCCAATCGGACGGCGCAGGCGGAACCACATCGTCGCGCAACAGAGCAACGCAGCTAGCGGCCGTCCCTTTTATCGTGCCGTCCCACACGCACACCGCCGAAGGCGCCTCGACGACCGACCAACAAGTGCAAGTCCGCACGGGCGACTGGAAGAACGCAGAGCTGGAGAAGAATATGCTGCAGATCGCCCGGGACGCCCTGGACGCCATGGCTTTTGGCCGTGGCGACCGTTTGAAGTGCAGCTTTGTATATGCTGCGCACAACGGCGCACCGTCGCGCCCTTGTGGGATGACGTTCGTGACCAAGACCCTGCGCGATCGCCATGCCAAAGGCGTCCATCTTGAGACCTTGCTCAAGCAGTGCGAGTTCTGCGTGAAACCGTTCTCGCGCCCGGATTCCACCCTGCGCCACATCCAGGCCAAGGAACCTGTATGTCCGGTCTTGGAGAAGTGGAAGGAGGCGCACGGCGAAATATGGCTGAAGGTGGAGTTGGAATCGAAGGGATACAAGTTGAAGGAGAAGTAGGAATCCCTTGAGCACATGAATGAGACGAATATGACATAAGATTGTTCACGGACTGGTTTTGTATGCAATACACGCTTGTTATAACCTTTTCAAGTACGCGCCGTAGATTGATCGCGGCCCAGGTTCGACAGCGCTTTGGCTACTACGACGCCCATCCGAAACAAATCGTGTCCTGTACTGACGACATCTATGCAAGTTCATTCAGCAAGTCGTGTCTATCATCCGTTGAAGTATAAGATATGGTGGTGATCGAGCATATTGGAAGAGCAGGAGAGTATTTGAAACGGACCAAATTTGCGCTCCGATTTGGATTTTCTCGCCGGGTTGTTTCTGTACGCGCGTGCAGCACGGCTAGAGATCGAGGACGTGCTTTATAGTCATTGGAACGAGGATCATGAACCACAGTACTGGCAGGTAACCGCCAAGGAGCGGGCGTGGTTTTCGATCTTCGTCAATTTAAACTCGACGAGGCGCACGCAATTATTTCGCGATAATTACCTTTTATTTACGCCACGTGCCTCACCGCGGCGCAAGTCAATGTCATTCATAACGAACCGGGTTGTAATCGACCAGCGACAAGCACCCAAACTACAAGCATACAAGCATTGGAACACAGAAGCAACGGTCCGATCACACGAACACTGGAATCAAAATTGTCCGCCTACACGTACACCCGCCATCCTGTATAGTGTCTCCTTATCTCCGCTCTCGTCGACGAGGGACTTGAGGAAACCGCCGTCTTTCTTGAGCAGGACTTTGGGGCTGTCGAACTCGACGATGCGACCAGCGTCGAGGACCATCTGGGACATGTGAGCATACTTTCGAAGCAGGTATCAATACGGTCGCGCGACGTACAATCTTGTCCGCATCCATGATGGTCTGCAAGCGATGAGCGACAGTGAGCAGCGTTACGTCGCCGCCCAGCTCGTTGCGAAGAGAAGATTGAATAATGGCATCCGTCTCATAGTCAATGGACGACGTCGCCTCATCCAAAATGAGCAGCTTACTCCCTCTTACGAGCGCCCTCGCGAGCGCCAAGATCTGCCGCTCTCCAACACTCAGGTTACCGCCGCCGCTCGAGATCTGCGAGTCGAGCGAGATCCTACCACCGTCCGTCTCACTCTGGAGCGAGAACAGGCCCGACGCGCGCAGAGCAGAGTTGAGCACCGCATCATCGTGCTCTCCGAATGGATCGAGGTTCTCGCGCAGAGTTCCGCTCAGCAGCTCGGGCATCTGCGGGATGATCGTGATGTTCGTCCGGAGTACATCGAGGTTGAGGTTAGCCGTGTCGATGCCGTCGTAGTATACCTCGCCTTCGGTGAGGATGCAACGCAGGAGGGAGAGCGTTAGCGAGCTCTTCCCGCTGCCCGTGCGTCCGACGATGCCTACGCGCTCGCCAGACTTGACGGTGAACGAGAGATCGTGAAGAACCTTCGGCCCATCGGAAGAGTAGCGTGCGGAGAGGCGCTCAACGCGCAAGTCGCCGCTCGTCGGCCATGACGCGGGAGGAACCTTTTCCTTCGTAGGCTTGGGCTCATGCTCAATGTCCAAGTACGCTTGAATGCGTTCGAGGCTGTTGCCTTCGACCTCGACGTCGTTGTACATCCTGACCCACCATCTATGCGGCTCGTCAGTACTGGTCCGAGCACGGAATATTCCTCAGTGCACTTACAGAATCATGCTGCTGAAGGCAACTAGAAGAGAATCAGTGAGAGCAAAACCGGTTCAACGTTACACGTACCGGCCAGAGCGAGCGAGAAGCCGACATTGGATGCGCCGATTGTAGCACCGCCCGGTCCATACACCATGTATATACCAAGTCCGGACGAGAAGAGGGCACCCAGTGTGTCGCTACGAGTACTGATCCAGCGATTGAGATTCCAAAACGTGCGGTTCGAACGCGTATAGTTCTCGATGCGCGTGTACGATTCTCGGCGGAACGCATCTTGTGCGCCGTATGCACGAATAGAGACTGTACAAGAGTCAGCGTTGAGCATCCTGGAGAGCTTCTGAAACGTACTTAAGCCAGTGAAAGCAGCGCCGAAGTGACCTAGGACCGGAGCTTTCCTGTTACTCATCTCTCTCTTCATCGGTAGCGCCGCCTTCATGTACATGTTGCCGAACCAAGCGCCGATCAAGAAGATCCCGATGCCGGGGAAGACCACGGCAGGCGTGACAAGTGCGATCGCAACCAGCTGGGTAATCAATTGCACACTAACAATGACTGAGAAACGTGAATAAGCTGCCGTTCCAAGGAAAGGTCAAGATAACGCACCCAAATTCCGGAACTCGCCCGCGAACCGTTCGTCTACTGCTTTGATGTCCTTCGTACAGCGGGTGATCACTCTGGAGACTGGGGTCTGGTCCAACCAGCGAAGCGTCGAACCCAGGATGGAGTCTATAAGCAGAAGGTGGATCTTCTTCGCGGCACGGAGGACGCCAAACACGTAGGAGGCCCTGCATATGAGGAATGAAGTCGTTGAGATGAAGACGAGCAGGACGAAGACGCCCATATAGCTGCTCGAAGAGTTAGCAAGGTATCAAGGGGTCAATGACGTCTCTTACTAGGTGGCATCAACAGGTTCCGGGCGTGTATACGCTTCTGCCCAGCGTCCCAGCCAGTACGACTGCCGTTCGTTAGCATCATATCTGAATATACGCACTGTGACATCTTACCTGTAAGCTCGCGATGATATGATACCCGGATATACCGCCTACGAAAGTCGCCCAAAATAGGATCGGGTGTTTACCACCGAGCGCTGCCCAGAAGAGTTTCACTGTACACGCGCGTAACACGGCGATCAACCAACAGTGTGTGATCTATATCCGAAGCGACTCACGAGCGCGCAGGGATACATGCCCTTCGGACACTTCTTCCTTGACGATGAGTTTGCCGTCGGCCTTGGTCTCCAGCTCGTCCAAGTCCTCTGGATCGTCCACTTCTTCGTCAACCTTTGCGAGTACATCGGCTTCTTTTGCAACGACGTCGGCGAGTTCCTTATCCTTGACCAAAACCTCCTGATAAGACCCACGCGCCGCTATAGCGCCGTCACTACCCAGTGCAATAACATGGTCCGCGATAGGTCCTGCAAGGGCGACGTTATGCGTCTTGTAGATGATCAACACAACGGTATGAAATCTTATATGAGAGATCACGTACGACGAGCAGTACTGTCCTGCCGCGGACGAGATCGCCTTTTAGGCACTTGTCGATGACCCACTTCGCCGTGTGCACGTCCAAAGCTGCGAGCACGTCGTCAAGCACAAGGATCTGCGCAGACGAGTAGATGGCGCGTGCGAGAGTGACGCGTGCCTTCTGACCGCCGCTGAGTGTCAGGCCCTTCTCGCCAACCTCGGTCTTGTCGCCGGCGTCAAAGAGGGATAGATCGCGCCTCAAAGCGCACTGATGTATAACTGCGAGAAGGGTGAGCACGAATCCTACGCGTAGGCATTGCGCAACCAACCTTTCTTGTACCGAACCTCGTCATAGGGAGCGCCGAAGAGGATGTTGTCGCGAATCGTCTCGTTTTGGACCCAACTTTCTTGAGCAGCGTAGGCAACACCTCCATCGCGAGGAAGGTTGACCCATGCACCCGCCGCGAGAGGCGTGAAGTGCATCTCGCCTAGTAGAGCCATGAGAAAGCTTGTCTTGCCGCTGCCCGTCGGTCCGACTATGAGATTGATCTTCCCCCGCTGAAGGGTAAGCTCGCCGGGCACGCGGAGCGTGAAGGTACGCCGAGAAGGCGTCGCGGTACCATTGGTGAACGATGACGCCGCCGACCAGGTGAAGGACGCATCACGCATGCCGATAGTCCTGTCGTCCGATGGACGCCCGAGGAGCAGGCCTTCAGTGAGCGGTCCGTCGTGCGCGTCCGTATACTGGTCTAGCAGCTCTGTTTCCCGTAGGAATTCGGTGAGGCGATCGAGGGAGACCTTGGCTTAAGTAGATATCTTATTTAATGCCATGCTTTACGTGGACACCGATTCGACGTACCTTGAATGAGCGGCAAAACCCAGTAGAATAACTGGCTGATTTGTTGGCGGAGGAGCATGAAAACTGACATGCTCGGGAAGACGATAGATGCTGTGAACAAAGTCAGCGCGGAACAAGGGTGTCAATCGGTTTTGCGTACGCGTGAGTCTTCCCCCCATGACGAGTGTGAATACCCCATACGTAACGACCATCTGGAGGATCGGAATAATACTGTTCGAATAACTGAGCAGGCAGTTCACATTAACGAACAGCCAACGTACAGAGTGATGCCGTCACTGCCGAGTATGACCATATCCGCGTATCGGAACCAACGTAGCTCCTCTGCACGCTTACTGCTCAGACGTTCCGCTATCTTGCCTTCCCAGCCGAACATCTTGATCATCCTCAGCACATTCATCATCTCCGTGGCCGTCTGAACGCGAGCGTCCGTCTTCTGCATAAGAGTTGCTTCGACACGCTGCAGTATCTTAGCCAGGTAGCCCGGGATAGGTAGACAGACGACCATGATGATCATCCCGACGAAGGCGCTGTTGGAACCATGGTGTCAACTCCAGCATTAGACGAGAGTGAAGATATGGAAGGCGTACCTCCAACCAAGAACCCGATACAAGAAATATAGAGAGATGGCAATGGTAACTGGTGTGTAGACAGTAACCATAGTGAAGTCGCGACCTCTACCGATGCTCTGCAGGTCCGTGGCGACGAGGTTGTTGAGCCGGCCAGCAAAGTTCGAACCCTTCTCGTTATCTCCGTCGCCATTGTTCGTCGCCTCCTTGTTGTCCAACTCAGGGCTCGAAGATACAGCAGTCGACGAGCTCTCCTCTATCGGATGCGAGGCGGCGGACTCGGACTCATCATCGATGGCCGTGTCGACCACCGTCTCCGCGTTGGAAGCAGTGTCTGGTGTCGATATGGCGGAGGGCGTGGGTGTGCTTGCGGTCTCAGATTTCACACGTAGGCGTAGCGCATGCTCGAAGATAAGCTGGGTGAGCATACCCTCCAAGTGCACGGCAACTTTGGTCTACTAAGCGTCAGATTCGACTGCCCGTGGTCTTCAGGGAATGCAGTACGTACGGTGATGAAGCTGTAGGCCTGTACCAAGACGGTGCCGGAGAAAGGGCCGAAAAACATCAGCAGACACCACACCCATGGCTTCACGACCGCGTCTTCTCCGCCTGTTTCGAGGTAGCTACGATCACCGTTAGCAAAAGGAGTACGTGAGATCCAAATGTGATCCTCACGCAAGCAGGCGGTTGATACCTATCGGTGCGAAGAGCGAGGTAAAGGCGCGTACGGCGTTGATACACGCAAGCACGATATACTCCCTTCCTGTGAACAGTCAGTACGGACCTTTCAGTGAAGCGACGGCCGTGTAGTTACCAAACACGCGCATAAGCGCAAAGAACATGTTCTCGCGTCGAGCGCCCGAGAAGATATCCAAGTGTTTGAAGCTACGATCCACAAGATGCGCCGTGCGGTCATAGTCCGCCATCGGTGGTAAGAACTCGGACGCCGATCGAGGAAAGTTGTATGCGGCGTGTATGGGCTCGTTCATGAAACTATAAGTGAGTAGTGATAGGAGCGAGCATGTCTGATCCGGGTTAGGTTCTTCTGAGGGGTTCTAGGGCTCTATTAGCATTCTTCGCAGTGGTATGCGTGTATACAACATACCTCAGGATCGACGGGGATATACTGCCGCGGAGACGTGAGAGGAAGGACGATTCCTGCAAGAGCGAGTAGCGCGATCTTGATCCATAAGACTACGCCTTCGCGAGCATCAAGAGGTCGAAGCGTGTAGGTCATGAACGGCCAAATGTCGCGGAAGCCGTACACAGCGCAGCTCGCAAGTAATATGAGGACCAAGTGTGGCGCGACCGTCCGTCCGAGCGGAGTTGACGCTACGATGTTCAAGACGGCCAAACTAGATGCATAAACCTATGCAATAGGTGAGTGCATGCTCCTTCAGAATCGAACCATCATACGTACGTAGGTCAGGAAAAGTACAAGCTCAAGGCCTCCTTTGTGTGTAGCTAGTTCAAGAGGTGCGTGCGCCAGATCGTACGCATATAGCCCGAGTAATGCGAGCACGCAGACTGCGCGGGCTATCCTGAAAGCAAATATTGTCGAACCACCAAGCGAGGTGATGTGAGCGCGAATGGTTTTGTGGGAAAGCGCGTTGTCGTGAACGTTGAGCGCGCCAGGCCTCCGGATGCCAGATATTGTTGATAGAAGAGCCACAAGTACCGATATGCCCGCGAAATAGACAGGGGCCAGGCGTATGTCTCGCCATAGGCTGCAACACGCGAGTTTGGTCAGGCCATGGCAAAAAGGTGGAGTGGGTGTACGCACGACGCGCCCGCGTATGTGACTTCGTTCATAACAAGATGAATGTCCATGTCAATGGACATTCTGGGCAATGCTACTCGCGGGCAGTTCCCAAGTACTGAGGCTACTTATAACCGGGGCTCACGCTATACCTCGTCGTAGTTGGCAATCGACCTCGAACCAAGGAACCCGGGCGTCCTACTATATGGCATGAGTCGTTCCGCTATCATGTTGGGTGAAAAACACCGGTTAGTAGCACGCACCCTGGTCTTCTCGCGGACTGCGCTCGCCGCGATATCCAGTCGAATGTATAGGGCTTTGATGCACGCGAAGAACATGAGGCAAAACAGGCACTGACGCTGACGCTGGGAATCCAGCCGGTCAGGACTGGCCGACACTTCGGATACTGATTCCAAAGCTTGAAGATATACAGATACAGAGACCTACGTTACTTCTGGTAAGCGTAGATTGGCTAGTGAGCTAACAGCGACAATGGTCACTGTCATGACTGTACGAGAACAAGTGGGCGCACAGTGATAGCAACGCCGGCGCGGGAGAGCGTGGGAGGCATAAGTGCGCGGCGCAACTCGAACTGCCTTGTCCGCTTCTCCCTCTCATCGTCGACTTCTCTCCGCTCTATGCCTCGCTTTCAATTCTCGATCTTGCCGATAACAAAAACTCCTCGAATGGCGATGGGACGTACTACTGGTCAACTGGGCTCTGGAACCGTAACATCGACTCCTCACCACCGGTAATCCCTCACAATCCCGACTCTCGCACAAGACCCTCCTTACGATATTGGCGAACAAGACGAAAGTTTGGAGGATGGACGGACGGGTGTTTCGGGAGGGTGTACTAGGAGGATGTGCGGTGCAAGGAGGAGGCTTGCGGCCGGCCGCGGTAGGGACGGTGACGATGAGGTTGGGAAGGTTCCGGCGGTATATACTTCGCTTGCTGTGCGCGCAAGCGCATTCTCCGTATTTGCTACGATATAAGTGCGGAAATAATATTCAAATAACATCAGGCGGAGGCGTCTTCACCGACGGCCCGCTGTGTGAGCAGAGATCTCTCTTCAGCTATCACGGTATGAAGCCTCGCAGACGCCTCTCGATCGCCGGAGGCAAATTTGCATCTGTGTGGCTCCCTGTATCTCTTCGACTCTCTCACCGACCGCCACCATTGGGCATCTCCGAAAGCACTCCCCGCTCAGTATGGTTCAACGCCTCAAGTTCGACCCCAACGACTTCGTGTTCCAGTGCGACTGGTCGACCAGCGATAACCCTGCCGAGCCAATGGAGCTGTATGGACCAGGAGGTTTCCACCCCATTTTCATCAGCCAGCACATTATTAGTCCCACTACCGACTGGCGCGTCATGCACAAACTTGGACATGGGTCGTACGCCACTGTGTGGCTCGTGCAGAACTCTGCAACCTTCACCTGGGCAGCTCTACGGATCGACCAAGCGGACCATTCTTCACCTGGCGAGACGGACGTGCTTGAGTCTCTGAGCTCTTCACCATCTCTGGAGCACCCTGTCACCATCATCGAGACGTTTTGGATTCAAGGCCCCAATGGTACCCATCGCGCTACAGTAACCGAAGTCGTTGCGCCTCTCAAACGCACACTATCTCGACTCTCTACCGACGCAGTGGGCCTCAAGCGGCTTGTGCGCGGCATCGTCGAGGGTGTAGTGGAGATTCATGCGCGCGGTATCATTCACTGTGATTTACATCTCGTCAACATGGGAATCGCGCTACCAGAACTTTCCAAAGCGGAACACACGCACGAAGAGGCGGAGCTTGTGTCGTACTTCGATGCTCCGAAGGTCACTCTCGTCGTGCCTCAGAACCCCATGCTAGACCTCTCGCACCATCCGCCGTACGTCGTCGAGTCTTGCGACATGGGCGAGTTCCACGAGCAATGGCGAGACCGTTCTGCGCCCGATATCGCCAAGTTCTACGATTTTGGAAACGGCGAGGGTTTTTTCCCATATGAAACGCGCCGCGATTGGAGACTGACATGGACGACACTCCAGCTCATCTCGAGAGCAAGCCTCATGCCGCAGTATCGGTCGTAAACGATATCTGCCCGCCTGAATGGGCCGTCTTACGTCTAATGGGCAAAGATCATGCTCGGTCTGTAACGTTCACCTCTGCGTGTGACATATGGGCTTTAGGCATAAACGTATGCGATCACGTTCTACTCTGTTGCGTCCGTCGAACTGATGAGCTTGCTTTGGCGTAGATACTCTCGATCATGAGCAATGCGCGTGCCATCTTTAATCAATCCAGCTCCTGGCATAAACAGGTGTGCGATATGGTGGAGCTTGGGGGAAACGTACCCTCCTGCTGGGAAGGCGTGCATCCTGATTTCGAGAGTCCAGAACTTCTAGGTTCGTTCAGCTCAAATAGCCTCTGCGCTCCTAGAATCATCTGTTGACATACATTGTAGCGGCGGCAAACCGGTCTGATGAGGTCTGGGCAAAGTACCGCGCGCGCATGCGAACGAGATGCGCGTCGGAAGAGGATGCGGACGCGCTTGTCGCTATGCTTCGCAGGATACTGGTGCTGGATCCTGCTGCGCGGCCTGATGCGGCAGAGATACTGCTTGACCCGTGGTTCGCGTTATCATAGTGTTGTCGTCATATAAGGAAGCGCTAGATGCCTACTGATATATACTTACACGCATTCTCAGTACATCGACGCCCATACGTCTGATGCTCATTGTCTCACAACACCATTAAGTACGGGGCCGTGCATGAATGTACTCCAATTTGTAAGTGGTGCCGTGGACAGCATAGCGAACTAAGACTATGGGTGCATATAGTGCCAGGAAGGCCACCCGAGCGGGAACGGTAGAAGGGCCAGAGGTGATGAAAAGGGCACCTCCGCGATGACCTCCGTGCAGTGACGGAGCTTGCTTGGACGCAAGTGAGCTCCGAGCTGCGAGGCGAAAGGATATTTCAGGCTGGAAGATGGTTAGGACGCGTTGTTGGTAGTGTAAATGACTGTGCCAGCTCTGGCATTGTTCATTCGCGTGCTCATGAAGTACGCCGCCAGCCTCACCTACTGCGTGACGTGCAGATCCCTACGAGCTCGCGGGGGTTGGGAGGGGGTCGGCGAAGCCGACCAGACGCGGCCCGGGTCGAGCCGCCGGGTGGGCGGGCCCGATCGCGGTGCCACGATTCGCTCGTAGCGGGAAGGAGGACATTGTAGCGAGCTAATCGTGTATTTGACAAAGTGTGCAACCATGTGTATGTACGACAAACAACGAGCGCTGATAGCGAGATTGTACGAGAGAATCGAGTATGTACACATGAACAAGTGAACAAAACGGGCGGGTGAGAGGGACAGAAAACGGCGCGAACGTAGCGCGAGGGCGGCTAGAGGCGAGATGGAGGCGAAAGACGAAAACTGCGCGCCGCCCTCGATTGGCGCGTCAGTTCGCGCTCGTCGGCTGGACCCTTGCTCCGGTCTCGCAGGCTCGCCCGAACCGGCAGACAACGGTTGCCTGCGCGAAAAGGGCAGTCGCCAACAGGCCTTTAAGACCGCTCGAACCGCGGTAGCACATAGCGAGCACAACAAGACATGCCTCAGATCAGAAAGGTTATTCTTGAACACTGAGTAGTCTGGGTATGATCATAGTCCAGGACTGAGGACAAGGCCAAACTTGGTGGGGTGGGTCAGGTACGTACTTGCGCGTGGCAAACGTGCGAAAAGCACAATTGCCTCAGGGCGGCGAAACTGCCTCGCCCTCTTTCCCTATTTCCCTCCTCATCATGGGCCCTCTCGCCATTGAAAACGTCGGATATCTGTTTCAACGACAGCTCTAACCTTTGCCAAGCGATTCGACGACAATACTGGCCGAATGAGAGCGCATCTGTCTAGAAGCTCGGCCACCGACACCGGCAATCCTCAATTCGCTATACCCCGCGACCTACGAAACACGACTAACTGGAGAGCTGGGTGCGGAGACTGTAATTGTATGGGTGGATGAGCGGCTGTAGACACGGAAAGGCGGTGGGGAGGCTTGTAGGTGGCAGCGTTGAAGATGAGGTTGAAGAAGGCAGGGTTGACAGGACGGACATACGTGCTCGCGGTGCCCACACCCTTCCTTCTTCGCTAACTCATTCTCATAAAGGCTGCATGCGCAGACTCTCATGCTTCTGGGCCAGTTTTTACTGGCTTCATAGCTTTGTCGCGGACGCTTGCATCTCGCCGCTACAGATGCATGCACGTTGCCGGCTCGAGGTGTTGAGGGCGATGTGGACTACATCGCCCGAGCGCTGGAACACACCTCGCAGTCAGACGGACGATCCCAGCCTCAGCTCCGAATCAGGAGAGCTATGACAAGCTGTGAAGCTGTTGACCAACGGCGGAAGCTGCTCGGGTTGTCTTCTTGTTCGAATACGCAGTCGTTACTGGTATCCTTGGGTCTTCAGTCAAGCGGGCTAGTCGCAGTGTATATACCGTATAGTGTAGTGAAACAAATGCATGATTTAACTTCCTGTGATCATATGAGTGTACAGGTTCAGGCGCATGGGGCCGCCTTTCCAGCAGCAAAGTTCTGATATAATACTTACTGGGGTACTTTTGTACACCAAGTCGATAGGCATATACAACGGCGCTCGAACGCCATAGACCGTCTCTCATCCTTGCATCATTCACGTTCTTTTCGTGGCGCACCGACGCCTACAGGTCCTGGAGGGGTATGCTTTCGGTGAGCGCACTCACTCGCCGCGCGGCGTACAACCAGCAAACTAATGGTCATCAGACAGCCTCACACCTGATGGGTCAAAGTCAACGTGAGTATGTGCATGCCACCATGCTCAGTAAACGGGAAAAAGGACAGTACCAACCACAGGTTGCGAAGTTGGACAGGCGAAAAACCACCACCATGTCGGACTTTCCCACGCTGAAAGCTTGCATTGGGGCGCTCTGCGACCTCATACAAGACCTACCCGCCGCTACAACAACACGCAACCCGCCGAAATCACGACAAGTGCAGAGCACCACCATCGACCAACTACGCTCGCTCGCTCGCTCACTCCGCCAGCAGCTTGCTGACCACGATTCCACCCCAGTCCCAGCCCAACCAGTCCCTCCCCCGGAATTTGCTGCCATTCAGGCCCAACTTGATGCCTTAACCACCAAAGTCGATACTCTGATCAACTGTCCACCCACCAGTACCCCGCGCACTGGACTCGCATGCCTTGACGATGCCAGCTCACCAGCACATGGCAGTCACGTGACGCCGCGCGCGCCCCCGCCGCGCGATGCATCTCTCGACCTTGTTGTGACTCCCATAGAAGACTCCCATTGGACTCCTCTCGAGGAATCACCAAAATCGATTTTGAAGCGTCTCAACGATCGTATATCTCGTCACCGCACCTTGAAGAGGCTCTGCCTGATCGACGACGGTTTCGTACCAGTCTTCCGCGCAGTCCTACCCCAATCGGATGGTTCAATCCGCCTGTTGGTGTGTACCCAAGAACAACGCGCTGCACTGGCACTGCAGCATGACTCATGGCTGAGGCAATGTTTGCCCACCCATCGAATCTCGCACGCCCCTCGTCGCCACGGCTCCACCGTTGTTGTACATGGTGTTCCCATCTCGTCCTTCCCGCTTGACCGCATGAAGGCAGAAACCGACATAGCCATGCAAAACGCACATGCGCTCACCACCCACACACTGCTCAGTATCCACCCGCTCAGCCATCAATCTCTCGACAAGCTCCGCTCTACCAAAACCCACTCGTCGCTCGTTTTTCATGTCGCTTCAGACGAAATTGCCGATCAACTTGTTGCTTCCCGTGTTTCAATCGATGGAGCCCTATACCGCACTGAGCACATAACCCTCCGGCCTTCCAAGTGTTTCAATTGCTTCCGTATCGGTCACATTGCAGCCTACTGCCACCACCCGACCGCATGTGGCATCTGTGCAGGACCTCATCATACCGATGCATGTGTCTGCCCAGATGAAACGGAACCATGCACCAACGTGTACCGGTGCCCGCACATTGCCCTCAAATGTGCGACACCTGGTTGCGCCAGAGCTCACCGCGCCACCGACCCCACCTGCTTTACGCACCGCTCGCAGTAATCTGCGGTGCACGAACATCCACGACCACACAGGCACATCCACGATTCACACGATCGAACAACTCGCCACACCACCACCAGCTCGCAAGAGCTCAATAGCAACCATCAACAGCATGCCGACTTAAGGCGCAAACAGATACTTACTACATCGACCTGTACAAGCCTCTTAATCAGCCCAGCGAGGGTACAACAGACACACGAACGAGATGGTATTCACCAGCCCAGTATATACAAGACTCCACAACATGTAGGACTGTTCTAGGGCTCCGCGCCTCCTAGGGTCCATAATCCAGTAGCCTGACGCCTTTGGCGTGGCTCTTTTACCACAAAAAAAAAAAAAAAAAAAAAAAGTTGGACAGGCGTACGGCCTCATACGGCCCGAAGCACCGGTAACCGCGTGCGGCGTGTTTCCGCGCTTTGCCTCTTGCCACGATCATCTCTCCTTGAAGTTGTCAGTATGCTCCCAACCGCTGAGTTGAATGAACTTCTTGAAACGCAAACAAGATGATACTCTCTCAGTACCTCACCGCCTTGTGCTGGTACCACTATCAACTGTCCTCTGCGCCTGTGAACATATCAAACCTAACAGCCATCTCGGATCTGCCTCGCTCTTTGACTTGCACTGGCTACCACCGCATCGCTGTGCAAGCTATGGCTTTTCGGGTACGAGTGGCTGTCAAATATGTCTAAAAATGCACAGGGGCATCATAGTGCAAGCATCTACCAGAATGCGACTCGTACAGAACTCGTACTATCGGTGTCTCCAACGCTAGGGCTTTTGGTGTCAACTCCACGAAAAAAGCGCCTTTAATTCTTGCATGGCCGTGCGAGCTGTGAGTAGCTCTGTGGGTAACCAGATAGGGTTACATCTTGCAAAACTTTCACCACGAGGACTGTGGACGCTGTCCACGTTGCATCCAGCGCCCATCGCTTTGGTTTGCGAGGAGTGTCGCTTGTCTTCGCCCTCCACTACCACCATGCTGTCCATACCCTTCATGACCAGATCCGATAGATCTCGTCGAACCCCCTCTACGCGAAATCAGGAGAGTCCTGCTCCTGCTCCTGCTCCGGACCCACCACTCCCATCGGATCTTAACGGTCTTTGGAGCGTCGCTTTCGAGGAATACCGCCAATCTTTGAAGGGGAATCTACGCGATCAGAGTGTGGCACTCATCCGCGACATGGAACACTGCACTACATGCGACGACATACTTGGTGTCCTTCGAGGGACGTCGAAGCATTTCAGAGCCAGCCGTCGGGTAGGCAGGAAGTCACAGGCGCTTAGGAATGCGATGGCGCCGATAGTGCGCGGACTGAGCGTTATCATGGATACCGCCTCGGAGACGGGTTCAGCCGTGGTGCGTTCTTCAGGATCTGAAAGTTGTATCTTCATTAATTGCCCTGATATAGGGTGCACCGGGCGGTAAAGGCATCTTTGCCGCCATTGCCGTTCTCCTTAAGGTGCGTTCAGCTGTTGTGGGTATGATAAGTGATAGTTTATGCTTCATAACAGGCTGCCGATCGGATGAGGGCGACGTCTGATGACCTCGAGAAGTTGTTCGAACGCTTGCGTGTATGTGTCCAACGGCTGGAAGTCCGCTTGAAAGGACAGATGTCACAGGCAGCGAAGGAGATTGCCGTGAGGGCCTTGATCCAGATACTGAAAGCGCTCGAGATTGCCACTCGGACGATGGAAAGAAGCCGAACCCGTTGGTACCTTCTGCACAGGACGATACTCTTCGCTCATATCTACACTTTAGGACGGTTCGTGGACGAGCTGCTTGCCAATCCTAACGGCGTTCGCCCAGCGCTCGAGACGCTTGACGAGATCGTAACCGAGGAGTTTGGCTTAACGATCGCCGAGGTATCTGTCGGCGTCCAGGATCTGTCATCACAGGTTCAGACGGTTGCGAGTGAGTCTTCTGCGATACTCGCAATGAGTGCCAACGTTGTTGACGCGCACATAGTTACAGTCCGGGAACCGCTGGCAGGTATCTCCGAGGAAGTTTCTGGAGTTCGACCCACGGTGGAGCGCACGCAGGTAGCAATACAGGAGAACTCCGTACATATTAGGCATATCCGTATACAGAGTATGTATGCATCTTTCGCGTCCACATGTTCCTTCTTATTAAATCTCCCGCAGACGATGACATGCTTAACATACTGCAAGCAGCTCTCAACGATCCAGATAGATTGATGCCCGCAATGGCTGAGACCCGTAAGCCCGTTCCTCGTTCTTTTGCGTACTCGTTGAGGTCTAAGTTGCGTCATCAGAGCCGGTGATCTCGCACGCGTTGCCAGACCAGCAGTTGCTGCGAGCACATTCGCCGAGCCTGCCATCTTACTCCCGACTTGCACGTACGGGTAGACTATTATCGCGTGCAGTCTCAGGATTTGGCGCTGGGAACCAGGAAATCCTCTGGCGCGGATTGTCTATACTTCTCTCCCTCGCTATCGACACCGTCAGCGAGAACACAGGCAGCTCCGCACTTGTTCAATCGGCGATGCCAATTACACAACTCGCCGAATTCCTCCGGATGGGTTGCTTGTTCATGTTGTTGTTTATGGTCTGGAAACACAGTTTCGTACTGCGTCCCGTGGAGCGATCGCCGGGAAGTATTGTTCTTGTGGATATTCTTGGAGAGGCCTTTGTTCTTGAGACCGATACATTTGCAACATGGGAGGTCAGTTCTTTTCTTTCATTCGACGTGTTATTGTCTGCGATGATCGCTGAACGGACTGGTAGAACACTCATGCCTTCCTTTTGCACGCATTTGAAGGTCGTTTGGGAGTCACCTACGTACAGAGACGAAGTTACGGTTTGGGTGACTCTGAGCACATCCTAATAGAGGCTGGACAGTGGTCGGAAGTTGTACGCCCGGGAGCAGTACTGCACATGAGTGTCATAGTTCGCGGCGAAAGCGCGTCTCGCTGCCCGTACTGTCAGCAATTGACATCGGATCATGATGCTACCAACAGAGACGGCCGTATAATCTGGTATGTAACTCCGATAAAGCTTGTCGTCGGCATAACTCAAGCCCGTATAGCTCCAATGAAAACTGTAAACGCCTGTACCACATGCACCATCGTAGTAGTATTGCGGAGGATCCGATCACCGAAGCTGGCGAGGAGCATATGGGACTATCCAGGTACGTTTGGTTTTATGCGCATGCCAGCACGGCACCTTAGGCCTTAAGCACCGCCCACAGCGAGCTTATAGCCTCGACAACGCGGACCGTCGCCAAACACTTCGCGCCAAGCATGAAGTCCCTGCGGACCTTCATCAGTGATCTCTTTGTGAAAAAGAGGGCGGCCACACCATCGGATCCATCCACGGAACTGCAAGAGTCGTACCCGTCTGCAGGACAACTTGCTCAGGTGCAGGCGCAAAAGGCGCGAGCGGTCACTACTCCGCGTTCAGAGCCCGAGCAATCACTAGATCGGGAGCCATCTCTTTCGCTTCAGCCTCAGCACACAGGTGTCTCGGATTCGGATGCAGCTGCAGAGTCTCTGAACTCATTCCAAAGGATCGTCGTCGAGGTTGAACCAGCACAGTCAGTGTTATGATCAAGTCGTATTGTGCGAGGCGTAATCACATTTTTGCCAGCACGCCGCGACATACCTCAATCCATGCGCTTCTTATTGGCATCGACTGTTACGAATCAGATGAGCTCGACGATCTTCACGGAGCTGTCTCTGGCGCCGAGGCCGTGGGGGAATACCTGCGCCACAATTTGCGCGTTCCAGCCAACCAAATCGTATTCTTGCATAACGGAAGGGCCACCCGAAGGACTATCATAAGCCAAATTCAGTCTTTCTCCACACTCGAAACTCTGCGCAGGGGCGATCCGATCCTCATATACTTTGCGGGACATGGCGCAGCCATCGCAAGCACTTCGTCTACGTATGACGAGATTGAGAGAATCATCCCGACGATCTTTCCGTACGATTACACGACCGGCGGAGATCGTGCCTCTCGAGCCATATCGTCTAGGAACCTCGATGCGCTTCTCTCCGAATTGGCGGGCGTAAGTAGTTACGGTGGTAAAGGCGATAACATCGTGGGTAGCGCAGCATCCTCATATAGGCAACGTGCTGACCGTTTTGCTTAGACCGTTATAGTTGACTGTTGCATGACAACTGTGACCACCAGGCTGGACTTAATCTCACACAAGGGGGAGACAATGTCTGAACCATGGATACCTTGCCCTAACCCGGCTACGTGGTGAGACATCGTTCCGGCTATGGCAATGCACAGATCAAGGCTTCTTCTGAACCTAGCTATAGGCCATATATACTTCTCACCGCTTGTAGTGAAGGCGAGCGTGCCTTTGAGGAATATGACTCCGGTGTATTCACTCTGGAGCTTCTCCGAACTTTGCGCGGGATACCAGTCACCCGGACCACGTACCAAGAGCTTATAAGATACCTACCACCTATGACAAAGTGCGTTAGTTGACAATCACAGTATGCATATCTGTGTACAGTCAATGAATGTCTGCACAGCCAAATACCGTCTTGCTGGGGCCGCAACGTCAACCGCGTACTCTTCAACACTCACGCTTCGCCAAGCCCCACCCACAATACTCATACTTATCCTCTCAACTTTGCGTATGACTACAACCACAAAACTGGAGAGTTCCACCAGAAACCTGGCGAGTACATCATATACGCCGGCACCATTCACGGAATCGAGAAGGGTTCGCAGTTTACCATTTACAACCAAGCTCCCAATCCTACCGGCGGGACACGGCTGACGACGATGACAGCCATGGCAGTCTATTACGGTCACACTGCCTTGGCACCCGGGACAGGCCATGGGTTGTATGTGGCATACTATCATTATCTGCTCCCGGACAAATCGGCCCGGTCAGAGTCCAGCGGCCACATTGCTCTGCAAACGTCTTTGACTTCAAGCAGCTACGCGCTCCGCCTGCACATCTCGCAGGACCTCTCAGAGATGTTTGCGAGGGTAACCCTGAATAAGGATTACGTCCTTACGCTATGCGGGGACAGATCACAGGCGGACCTCAGCATCCGCAAGTGCGGGAGCCATATAGAGTTTATCACATGCGACCCACGTATCCAGGAGCTAGGGCTACATCGTCTTTACGAAACGACCCCGTCAGACACGCGCCATCTGAACTATGTTCTGCGTGCTGCGAGTCGTTTCCTTATGCGTCTACGCCATACTCCGCACAGGGCTTACCTGCGCAAACACGTCGAAGTTGAATTTCATCGGCTCACGCCTGATACGGAGGCACATGGTTCTGGCTCCTTCGTCAGCGCCGGCGAGAACCTCTGTCATTCCGGGGTTGTCAATCTCGTGATGGATGACAATGACGAAACAATATACGGGATCACATTGTACCACCGGGGCCAGTGGGAGGCGCCTTTGCACGTATGGGCATTCTTTTTTGATTACGGTGATCTATCTATTAGTAAGCAAGTATACAACTCTCGTCCAACCCTTTGCTGATCGCACACAGAGGAGCTCTACAGGCCGCTAGAGTGGGGTGATCACGTCGAACCTTCGTTACCGTCCATGAGCGGCAACATACCGGGCTGCTTACGAATTGGGCTTGGTCCAGGCGAAGAGCAGTGGTTCAGCTCTCGCCATCGAGCACACCAAGCTACATGTGTCGGTTTCGTCAAGATTTTCCTGAGCACATATCCCTTTGACATGACCGGCATCGAGCAATGTTCACCTTTTGAGACTAGGAGATCTCGCGGTACCGCATATATCCCAGAACGGATTGTATATGACACAATCTTGACTACGATCATCCAAAAGCAACAGCCCAAGTGAAGAGTATATATGTTGTAAGCCTGTCCGTATTCAACGCTGTACAGCACTCGCTTACCACACTCCCTACAGACATTTGTTCACTCCCAATCTGTACCCTACTTGTGTTTCATCGTCCCGCATGTTACATTATCAGATATCGGTGATCTGAAAACGTTCTGCCGTTCTTTATTTCAATCATGACTGGAAATGACACTCATCAGCACTCAGGGACAAAGACTGGGGTGAACGGGGTGCGAGGCAAAAGCCAACACCGTATATCCGGAGTAAGCTCATGATGAAATATGTTCAAGCACATGAAGGTGAAGCTCAAGTAGACGGCAGCAGGTTCCCTCGTACTGAACTTCTCACCCTGCGTCCTTAGACGGTGATATTGTAGCGTTCAGATCACACCCCACCAGGTATCCCCCTCCTATACATCGTATACCATTTGCGTACATCTCTGGCATGTCAGAGCCGTGACAGAAATGAATGGACGGGGTTCTCAATTGTAATACCTCTTCGAGTCGTATGCTGAAGTCCGGAACGCCTGAGGCTGTCAGTGAATTCTGAATCGGGAGGTTAGGAGAAGACTCCTTTTCATACATGCATTCAGCTTCAAGAACAGAGCATATGCGCTGACGGACAGCGTGGAACGTACTTGCTCATGACCGTATGTAGTGGAAGACAAGGGGGCGACGACTCGGCGCACGCCAGGCACACACTTGCGCGTGGCCGGCGTGCGAAAAGCACAATTGCCTCAGCGCGGCGAAACTGCCTCATCCTCCTTCCCCTCCCCATCATCGCCTCCCTTCCACTCTCTATACTCCTTTCCTACCTCACCAGGTCCGCAAAACCTTTCGGAGGACGATAAAACACACGATCTCTGACCGAGTGAGAGCGCAGTTCTCTAGAAACTTGGTCACCGACTCTACCCACCCTTCATCGCCAGCCAACGCTCGCTGCCCTCAATCCCTCTGACCTGAAGACAATCATTTTTAACGACAATGACGAGCTACATAGAACTTAGGAACGAACGTGGACGGATGAGCAGCGAGGATGCGAGGGAGTGAAGATGAAGATGGCGGGACGAGGCTTGTAGGCGGTGGCAGCGAGCATGAGCCTGGAGGAAGGATCGGCAGGACGGACATGCGGTTTGCAGTGCGTGTCCCCGCCCGCTCTCTCGCGCTGACATGTCCAGATCAAAGTACAGCAGCGACCAACGAGGGTTGAGCAGGGGAAGGCGAGAGGCGTTGTACTCGTGAAACCCGACCCTGCTGCCCTCCCCATTCCTTGGACGCCACGTCCCCTCCAGCGACTCGCCTGCTCTTTTGACCTTCCTCGGACTTCTGGCAACTCCTGGCGCCCGTACTCTGAAACGACCTTCCGCAACTCGCAAGACGTCTCCCTCGCTGATCTCAGTGGCTGCCCCTCCCGCCATCGTCTTCCAACGGCACCCTCGCCCACCGTCGGCCTCAACACCCACCAACGGCTTCTCGTCACCGCCTCCCTTCTCCGACGCGGCGCCCGTCTGGCTCGGGGAACGCTTCCCTCAGCGACTGAACTGCGGCTGGCTCGGAAACTCTGGTCCGGCCCTGGTGACCGAACACGTGGCTGGCTCGGGGATTGCGTCTCACGGTTCTTCGGCTCTCCTGCTTCCGCCTCTCGTTGTTCTTCGACTTCAGGCCTGCTCTCATCTGGACTTCACGACCACTGCACGCACCATGTCCTGCTCTCTAGCTCTGACATTCCTCTCGCTCGCGCTCAGCGCAACGGCCCACTCCAATGGCATGGACATGAGCATGTACGTCCACCCGTTTCTGATACCTATCGATAACAAGTACTGAGACGTTCTACAGGGACAGCGGCGCGAGCACCTCTATGGGCAACATGATCATGTACCTGCACTTCACTCCCGGCGACAATCTCTGGTTCTACGGCTGGGCACCCCGTACGGCAGGCGCCATGGGCGGAACATGTGTCGCTCTATTCTTGCTCGCTCTCGTGGAAAGGTGGCTATCTGCTATGAAATCTTGTGCAGAGATGCACTGGCATCAACGGTGTGTTCATCTTACTCTACTCAATCTATCGAGTGGAAGGCTGACGGACGACCGCAGCGCGTTGATCGAGATGGCTGAACGCGCGAAGCGAGGGACGACGCTCGGCCAGTCAGCACCGAAGAAAGTCTCCCGCACCGCGTTGCCATTTATACCGGCACACGATCTCCCGCGCGGACTGGTTACTTCCATGCTCGCGTTGCTGGGCTTCCTGTTCATGTTGGCTGTGATGTACGTCTTCCCTTCTAGCTTGAACTATGATGGTAGCTGACGATATGCGCTTGATTTCGACAGGACTTACCAGGCTGGTTTCATCTTGTCCATCGTCATCGGACTGGGTGTAGGCGAGGCGTTGTTTGGAAGGTTTACGCGTGGGGCGGCGCATACGCTTCACTGATTTTCCGTCTGGATACGGCTACGATCCTGTACGCTGATGTATACTAGCTATGACATGACTCTTTGGATTGAAACTACTTGCGATATGCCGGCATGATAATGCCGTCTTGTGCGATGTACCTTGTCAGGAGTGTAAATCCAACCCTGAGATTAAACAAATAGCCTTGCGATTGAACCTGCTACAGGTTAAAGCTGTTTCGGAATGTCCAACGTCCAACGTCCAGCGATGAACGTTGGCAGCCGCCGGCATTCGCCGGCACCCATGCGGCAATATTCTGCCAAATATTCCTGTCGCGCTCCTCGTTCTTGACCGCCATTGCCTCGCCACGCCCCGCACTCAGCCCCGCCGCCTTACCCGCCGTCCTGTCCCTCCCGCTCGTAGCCGTGGCTCTTGCGCGGCTACCGGCGACACTCATCTGCACGCTCAGCGGACCTCCCGTTGCCCGCCCGCCGCTCGGGCCTGATCATTACTATAGACGATGCGGGGAAGTCGTTGTTGGCTTCTCCAAGGGTACAACTTGTCTCGGACAAGGATGTTCTCGATTCAGCTTGGCGCCTTGTATGCGTGGGCATCTTTCAAACGGAATATAATTGTTATACTGCTGTGCTGTCTACTTTGACTATTGATGGTATCCGTCAGAGCGATCGAGCCTCGCTTGGCGACGAGAACAAGAAGGCCTGAAAGTGAACAAGGCACCAATCTTACCACCCCTATGCACAACAAGAGCACTTACAGAGAACAAAAACCGACCCGTGAGCTCATAATACGCGTGCACTTTCGCTGACACTTTCTCCAACCTGACTTCCAGAACTCACCGGCACCTTCAACACACCTACCATGTCCTCGTACCCGTTCCCACGTTCTACCATAGCACAGACACACGCACCTGCCCCAGCTCCTGCTCAACTATACACTTCCGTACAACCCCAAGTTGCGCCACCGCCGTTAGGGCCGTTAGGTGCACACTTTCACCAATACGCTCCCGGTGGCCCCGTGACGCACAACAACCACTACTACGCGGCGCCGGCGCCATTCTCCATACCCCCCTTCGACATGTCTACCGGCACGATGCCTCCTCAGGACCCAGGCAATTCTGGCGCACCACCGCCAACGTCTCTCCCGTCCTCGCAAGACCTATCAACGTCCTATCAAAGCCATAGCTCCGATTCTCGCATGCCGGACAATGTGTACGAGTGGTTGAAGTCGCTAGTGCCGCCTGCTCCGCCTCCTTCTGCGTCCTCGTATGCTCAGCCTCAGAGTGATGCAGGGAACACTTCGGCCCCACGTCAGCCTCAGGTCCCCAATGGTCAAGGGCCTACTGCAGAGTCACCTTCATATCGCCAGTCGCCCAGTGCTGCTGTTAACACATCTCCCGCATCGACCACTCATACCATACGTCGAATTCCGTCTCGTGCTCGGCCTCCTTCCGTGTCTTCGTATGTCCAGCCGCAGAGTGACGCAGGGAGCACCTCGACCCCGCGTCTGTCTCTCGTCTCTCATGCTCGAAGGCCTACTGCAGAGTCATCTTCGCAAGCTGCCACCACATCCCCCGCCTCGACCACCCATACTATACGTCGAGTTCCCGTCAGATATGGACTGGCAGATATTGCCTCCTCACACCACGCTAGCGTCACGGTGACGGACATGCACCCGCCGCCTGGCACGGAAGCCGCTATCGAAACTCCACCCCGCCTTCGGACCTTTCCAGAGGTGACGTTCGGCGACGATCGTGCGCGAGATGTTTCACAAGATGCTGCTGCTGTTGTCGAACAGAACGAGGCTGTGCACACTGCCATAGACTTGCCTACCATTGTGGTACAATCTGCTACCGAACCCAGCCCGCCGTTATCTCCTGCTGCTAGCTCGACATCGTCATCGCCCTGGTCTCCGCCTGCTTCCATACACTCTACTCCGCCGACGTCTGCACATTCCACTCCCCCGTCAATGCACACGGCAGCACTTCATGATGTGCAGTCATCGTCTTCCCTGACCGGACCTCCAGTTGGCGAGCTGGCGGGAAGGATCCTTTCCCAGATGACCGCCCGCGCCGCCGAAACCTCTAGTTCGAGTGTTCATGAGTATACGCACGACGTGCACGGTAGAATGGATCCCATAGAGGAAGTCGAGGAGGATCTCGCTGAAGAGGAGATAAATGGCGAAGACCCAGAAGAGCCTCTTTCCCTCACCTACCGTGGCGCGTTCACCTTGACAGTGCCCCCTCGTCTCGAGCCTAAGTCATACGACATGCCAAAGCAGTACGTCGAAAGAGTCCTGGCTTTGCGCCGCGAGTTCAACCGGGCACATGATCTACCATCGCATCCTGCTATCGATATACAGACGTACGACGCACATGCTGCGTTGGCGCTCGAGAGCCGGTTGCATCAGGATTGTAAGGTCGCGCAGGAGCTGAAGGACCTGAAGGGTAGGATCGTGTATAACGCCCGGATGGACGATGAGGATGGGACGGAGAGGGTGTGGAGATTGACCAAGGTGGAGGCAATGTTGGAGGAAAAGAGGGAGAGGATGTTGGAAATTGACAGATGGAGGCACGCATTGTAGAGGGTGCTATATTCCGTAGCATACGGACTGTCGCGGGTTCGATGGTCTTGTGCTCATGCTTTTACGATATAGAGTCTATGCAACTTGTATGTACGCCCAGGTTAAGGTTAATCTAACCTAGTAAGAACTAGCACGTTGAAACAATGCGTGACGGGCGTGACTGTTCGCGTTTTGCATAGGGCACCTCGATCGTGGAACTAGCTGTGCTTTCAGAGTCTGTTGATAAGGATTGCAAGTATAAAAATTTGCGGCAAATCAGGAAAAGGAAGACCAATGCTCTCTGTCTTGAATAGAACGCCACATTCGTCAAGAACCCCTCCGCGGCTCGACTTCTCGACCTCAGTAGCGAACGGCTTCATACCGTGGTATTGACCGACTCCTGATCGAGATCATCCTGTGTGTAGGAATGACACCAGTAATCAGACAAATGGACAGTAAAATGTCAAACGGAGATACGTACCCCGAGAACACCTTCCTTCCCGTCCCGTCCGATTGTACGTTCAATCTGAACAACCACGCCACCGGCGACAGAGGGAGAAGCCGGGTGCGCTGCGGCTTGGAACATTCTGCCCGTAGATACGTATCCCAATTCGTGAGACGGACTTGATTCTCCGGCGCGTCGAATGGCGTTACGCATGTTGAGTGTCGCCAGAAGACTGTTACTGTAGAACCTGCGCGGTTTCAGCATCATGGTCAGACGATGCGGGATATTGCACTCACCGCGCAAGGAAGTAGTAGAACATGATGTAAATGTAAGTCTGAGGCCACACCGTCGAGGCGATGATGACCCAGAGGGCAGTGATAGATGTTAATGCTCCGGTATTGACGCAGAGAACCATCTGCAACGAAGCAAAGTGTTAGGCATCCGTAGTAGGAGAGCATTGGACCACATACCAAACGCCCGAGAATGCTATCTGTCTTCTCGAAACCCGTCCTCCTATTCCATAGATATCCGAGCATGCAAAGAGCGATGACGATGTCGGTGCCAGCCGAAAGCGAGTTGACAGTAGTTTGAAGGTACTGGATCCGACTGATTTGGGCCACAGCCGTAAGGCGAGATCTACAAGACATGGTCAAAACAGCAGTAGACAGTACGGTGCAGAGCTACGCACACCCTCTTTGACCAGTACATGTCGACGCAGAACGTCGTTAAAGCCAATATGGAGACCAGGGCGGGCAGGATGTAGCCTTTACTCACTGATGAAGGTGATAAGATCACGATATCGTCGCTGCAGAGAGAAGAACGTACATTGCCATAGACGCCATACATAGAAGCTTTGCACAGTGAGAGTAATGAATCCAAGCAAAAAGACCCCAGCCTAGTTCGTCATCAATAACGAGAGGCGTATGTGGCGCTTGAACGACGTACCCTGAGACTCCAAAAGACTTCTGCAATGACAGCAGGATTCTAAGCAACCAGTAAGCCTCGAGTATCATCTAGACATCTCCGATGTGACCACGCACGTCCCAGTTGCGAATTTCATACGAGTATCCTATTGCGTCGGGATGAGTACAAGATCCAGCGCGTAAGAAGTGGAGGGCTGCTCACCATTGTGCTCGATGCATATCTGGTGGAACAGGTCCAGAAACACAACCCAGCCAACAAGTACTTTGAAGGTCCACGGGTCGTGCTGGTAGTGCGTGTAATAGTACACCGCCTGCGCAACCGTCACTACTTCAACATGAGTGACCGTGCGCTTCTGAGTCTGATGATTTGAAGCGTACAGCCAAACAGACTGTGGCTGCGAGTTAGCAGGTCTTTGAGGTATGAGTGAAACGAGAGATGCGTACAAGGCTCCAGCTGCTACTCCGATGTGCATCGCACTGTAAGACGCGGATGAGCTTCAAGTCGCTGTTGTTCGGAAAGCACCGCGCAACGTACCCAAGAGTTGCGTTTACGTCCAGAGACATGTCGGTATCCCAGGTACAACGACGGTCATGATGGGCTCGCTTATAAGTATCTGCCCGAACCAGCGAGGAGTAACCCCATCCAGCACCGCTCGGCTCGTCGTGAGGGAGCGTATGGACGACGCCACAATAAAATTGCCAACAGATTATCGAGAGCACGCTAAGCTCTTGTGTCGGTTGTACGTCGGGTTGTACGGGCTGATCGTAAGTTCTGCAACAGAGTGACGGGTAGCACGGCCTTTGAACTTCTTGTGCCTTCTCGATGCGGTCCCGATGCGTCTTGAGAGAACTGCCACACGGAAGGGTGGACTGCTCGGACATCAAAGGCGTCAACTTCCACGGTCTTGCTCGGCGTAGTTGAGCGCCTATGTGCAGCCGCCAGGCTATCTTCGAACTCGGCGTCCCAAGCATTAGACGTTGATATCATCGAAGAAGAGCCCGATGTAGATAGTGGCCGCGTTGCGAGAGAGGGAGGGCAGCCGTTCCGGCCATCTTGCCTTCGAACACCACGTACAACGGGAACTTGACGAGAACAACGCGACGGACTGGCGCAAACTGATGATGCCCGACCAACTGCAAACTCTCGAGCACGCACAAGCTCTGTGCCCACAATGCATCCCGGTATCGACGTTCAGCATCGATCGTGCGCTGGATACCGCGGGGGCGGACTGCGCAGGACCCGAGATGCGCCCGCGCCTGCGATCGAGCCCAGCCTAGTACTTTGGCATCTTCCTCCCCGCGTCCTCTGACTGACCATTCAGCACCTGCATCTGCACCCTCTGCGCCCCGGAGGAAGTTGACGAGGAGGAAAAGACCGACAGTGAAGACCCGCCGCGCCTCTCTCGTGCAGGCTGCAGGTTGCGCGCGCGCGCGCGACAGATCGCAGGGAAAGGAAGAGCCGAGACGAGTTGTCAACCTTCGGCACGACCACGAAGGGATTACAGTATGTGCGCATTCAAGGCTTTAAGTGTGCAAGTGGCCATCGGTGGCGGTCACGGTCTGAGAGCGACGCGTTGCTCCGAGTGGCACTTCGTTTGGGACGGTCACCATCTCCACGCGCGATGTTCTCTGCAGTCCTCACCCAACTCTGCTCACCATCCACCCTCCGAAAACCCTTCGCCTCCCGACTCATCCCGCACATCCATACTTACGTGACATCCTCCTTCCTTTATGCACCACTGGGTATACCCTTCCCTTGTGCTACGGTGTCGTTCCCACCCTTCACGCCATCAGCCCTTTTGCACTCAGCTCGGAACTGCCTTCCACTCTCCTGAATACGGGAGAACGTAGAGATCCCGGCCGTGCCTTACATACACAAACGAAGGCTGATTGTCAGAGCCGCTTCCATATTCGAAGCTGGTCCTTCAAGGACCCCACACTCGCCATCTGTCTGAGCGTCAAAGGTGCCCAAAGCTTCAATCTGACGATGTCGATGTTCGTTAGCCGTACGCTCGTGGTCAGAATCGGACCGGCCGAGCATATGATTGCCAGGGGCGTGGTATGGCACCCTTGCGCCGAGATCTAGTACTTACTGTTCGAATCACTCATGCTGTCCCCTTCCAGCGCCGCGAAACCCGGGCTCGCGCCTAGTCGCTCTTTCTTCAATGCGCCGTAGCAGCATCTTCTTCTCATCCTCACATTCCCGGCAACAGATCAGGAAGCTTAGGCCCTGCTCCGGGTTCTCATCGATGGCACCAGGTGAGATAGACGCTGTATCGGTCAACTCGGTGAGTTTGCAGACCGGATGGAAGCCCATAACCCACGCGGACTCAGTATCTTTGACAGGCGATCTAACATACAAGTATCTGGCCACCGTACTTCAAAGGAAGGACTCTGAGCTGGACAGTACTACCATCTGCAACTGCCTACGATGATATCGCCAACGGCTGTCTCCCTTGCGTTCGCGTTCGCGCTCTCTATACGACTCACCTCTTCGCTCGCGCTCTCTATATGGATTGTGCTTGCGCTCGCCCTCTTTTCCCGGATCGCACTCGCCGTATACTCTCGCCGTGCGAAGCGCTTGGCCATGCGCAACGTGCGCGGGCCTGCCAGCGACACTTTCATTGAAGGTAAAGCCTATATTGTTTTCTACATTCCCTTTTGTACTGATGCGGTCTGCGTCAGGCAACCTGACTCAGCTGAACGACGTGAATGGGCTCGACTTTTTGAACAATCTCCTTGCCGAGTACGGCCCTGTCTCGAAGTTACATGGTTTATGCGGCGTAAGCATGTCCTCGCTCTTTATTTTGTCCATCCCTGACTCGAGTTGCATAGGACACTGTACTCGTCGCCTCTGATCCTCGCACGCTCTCGCATCTGCTACTCAAGGATCCCGACAATTTCCCGGAAATCGATTTCACTGGAACGACAATGTTTGTGCGCCGCTTGCAACACTTCAACCGCCTGCTAAATCACCTACAGAATTCTCGAGTACATGTTTGGACCTGGTCTAATCTCAGCCAATGGTACGTAGCGCCCACAACAAGCCCTAATGACATTTCATCTCATGCGCATGATTATAGGTTCACGCCATCGTCAGTACGTGTATCGCGCCTTTCGTCTTAACTCTCCAACCTGACGGTTTGATTGTAGCCAGCGGAAGATGCTGAATCCTCTATTCTCGACCGCGCACATGCGCCGCATCTCACCTCTCGTCAACTCTATCACCAAGCAGGTATGTCCATGACTTCACGTGCACCGCCGCTGTGTCAACTGAGGTATCCGCAACCAGTATCGAGATCGGTTCGCTACTCAGGTACCACACGGCAAGGCTTGTATTGATGTCGCGCCTGGGCTCGCCTGCCTCGGACTGGAGATCATCGGGCAAGCCGGATTTGGTCACACGTTCAATGCGCTTGATGGAGGAGCTGAGGAGTACATTCGCGCTGCGAAAGAGATCCTGTGCGTTCTTCATTCCATACGAACATCTTAACAGGTCTGATGCGAGCAGTCCCTCGACCACCGCTCTCGCACCATACATCCTGTTGCTCGTCGCTACTGGACTGTCCAGCTTACCCGCCGGTCTGCTTCGCGTAGTCGGATCCGCCCTCACCTACTTGTCGCCGCCTTTGAAGAGTCTTATGGCTGGTGTTGACTATCTTTTCTTGACCGCACAAGGCATATGGCGGGCCAAGAAAGCCGCCTATGCTACAGGAGATGCGCTTCTTCAGGAGTCAGTGGTCCAGGGCGGTGACCTACTGAGCGTACTATGTAAGCTTTCGTTTCCCGCCTGCATTGATCACATCGCTGAACTTCTGTCGCAGTGAAAGAGAACGCGCTAGCCAATCGAGCTGATAAGCTTTCCGACGAAGAGCTGTTAGCGCAGCTGAAGTCAGTCTTCATCTCTATACCTATCACATTCAACGGTGAGCTGACATTTGGTCATACAGCACGTTCATCATTGCCGGCGCCGAGAGCACATCCACTGTTATCTGCCGAGTTTTGTACCAGCTTGCTCTCCACCCGGAAACGCAGGACCGTCTCCGGGCCGAGGTTTCCCAGGCAGGTGAAGACCTGGAGTACGACACACTTATGAACCTACCGCTGCTCGACGCTGTCTGTAGGGAGACTATGCGCCAACATACGTTCTTCCCGTTCCGCAGTCGTTTGTGCGTACATTCACCCCCGTCTCTTCTCTCTCTCTCCTCATCCACTCATGTTCATCCTGGCCAGAGTCACGAAGGCGACTACCATCCCGCGTACCGATGGCGAGACGATCTACGTCCCTGCTGGGACCGAGATCATCATGAATCTTCACGGTCTCAACACTGACCCTGCGATCTGGGGTGCCGATGCGCAGAAGTGGCGGCCTGAGCGTTGGCTTAACCCATTGCCCGAAAGCGTCGGAGCGGCGAAGGTACCGAGTATATACGGTCATTCGTGCGTATCTATAATCACGATTTACTCCTAGAGCCTTTACTCACTTACACGTCACAGGATGACTTTCCTAGGCGGTCCTAAGTCGTGCATGTAAGCCGTGTTTTCTTGCTCAAGATTAACGATACCAGACGCTCACCATCTTCTGCACAGCGGTTATACTCTCGCCGTTCTCGAGATCAGTACGTCTTTCCCAATACAGACGCGAGCGAACTTCAATGCTGACTGCCGATCTTTCTACAGAGAATGCGCTTGCAGTACTGCTTCCCCAGTTCCGCTTCGACCTTCCAGAGCAACAGGAGATCGTCTGGCGGTTCGGCATCACCATTTCTCCGAGCGTCAAGGGCGATAAGACTTTCAATCCGACGATGCCGTTGCTCGTCAGCCGTCTGGATTGATGCGTTGATTGAGGGAGTCCGAGTGTAGGTGCGGCCGTATTTTTTGGATATGATAGGATTGCGATGCAGTTGCCGACCTTTACTACTTCATATACCCGTATAGGCCCATGGAGCCGCTACATACAGTCCTCACATGCTTGATTCAAGACCAGTGATGCAATCAATATCTCGGCGGGCCGATGGCAGGCGTTGAGTCGCGTCTCCATCGATGTTCACAACATGATTCTAGCATTTAGAGATACTGCGACAGAGTACGATAGAGACTGAAGGTACTGAAGCCGCACGAGGGTGATACATCGAATTACAAAATGAGTGTGTCCTAAGAACGAAGGGGTAATCCTGGACGATGACGCCGATTCTTCCTGGGCCCTGCTACCAACTACCTCAGCGGCCACTGCCTTCAGACGGTAGTGTTGACTGATTCCTGATCATCCTGAGTGTAAAGGTGGCCCGGTCATTACAAAGCTTGGTCATTATCAAGCGGAAGCACGTACCCCAATACCACCTCTCTTGTCGTCTCGCCCGACTGTGCGTTCAATCTGCACAACGACGCCGCCGCCGGAGGCCGATTGTGTAGTTGCCGGATGGGCAACTTGGAACAAGCCGCCTGTGGATACGTAGCCCAGCTCGTATGACGGATTCGATTCACCAGCGCGTCGAATGGCGTTGCGAATGTTGAGCGTGGCCAGAAGACTGTTGCTGTAGAACCTGCACGTACTCAGTGTCATGAAAGCGGAGGAAGCGAGCTACGAGACTCACCGTGCAAGGAAGTAGTAGAACAGGATATAGATCTGCGTTTGAGGCCACACAGACGAGGAGATGATGACCCATATGGCGGTGATGGAGGTGAGCGCTCCGGTATTGACACAGAGGACCATCTGCGATGAGGCAGAGAGTTAGGCTTGCGTAGTTAATTGGCATTGGACGACGTACCAGGCGCCCGAGAATGCCATCCGTCTTTTCAAACCCGGTCCTCCGATGGCGCAGGTACCAAACCATGCAAAGAGCGATCACAATGTCTGTGCCGCCGGCGAGAGCATTGACGGTGGTCTGAAGATATTGGACTCCGACGATTTCGGACAAGTTCTTGAGGCCAAGACTGCGACGATGTTGTCAAAAGCTAGCGTGAGAAGAGAGGATAGAAGTACGCACACCACCTTGAACCAGTACATGGTAGTGCAGAATGTTGCAAGAGCTAGTAACGAGACAAATGCGGGGAAGTAATAGCCTTTGCTCACTAATGGCGTGCGTTAGAGAAGAGAATCATCATAGGTGAACGAGAACATACATTGCCATATACGCCAGACGTAGAAGCTTTGCACGGTAAAGGTGATCAAACCGAGCGTAAAAACTCCAGCCTGAGCGTAATGTCAACAAGACGACATAAACATAGAACAGTGCAACGCACCCTGAGACTCCACCAGGCTTCCAAAAGGGCAAGAGGGTTCTGCGTAGGCGATAAGTATCAACCGGTAATGCTGAACATGACAACGTGAGCACGCACGTCCCAGTTCACTATCTCGTACATGTATCCTAGCACAATATCATCAATATGATACGAATAAGCTGGGAGAGAGAAAAGCGCTCACCGTTATGCTCGATGCATATCTGGTGGAAGAGGTCAAGGAAGACAGTCCAGCCGACGAGCAATTTGAAGTACCACGGATCGCGCTGGTAATGAGTGTAGTAGTACACTGCCTGTGCAGTCGTCACTATGTTGAAGTGAGTTACGATGCGTCATGAGAATGAAGGCGAACGTAGTTACATCCAAACAAACTACAGAGAAGATAAGTCAGCGCGCTATTGTCGTCCAGCCCCTAAGACAGATGCTTACAAGCCAGCTGAAGAGACGCCAATGTGCATGGCGCTAGCAGACAATAGCAATGAATGATTATTGTTCGTGTAGCCTCGGAAGACGGACAACTCACCCTAAGGTCGGGTTTACGTCGATAGACATGACGGACGAAACAGGTGCGCGGGCGGTAGGACATGGCCGGCAACCTTTCTTAAGGCAGCTTCGAGCCAGCGACTCCTAATCCGTCGCAAGGGAGCATTTGACGTGCACCACAATAAAACTGAGACATAGTATAGCTGCAGAGATCCCTGCCGGCTTAGTCGGGCTATACATGCTGATGGTTGCGAATGTGTGCATATCGGGTGGACGATGGCGGACTCTGAACATTTACGACTTGTGCCTACCGTGCGGGCCGACTGCGAGGCTGCACCGATGATAGACTGTGGCAGCTCCTAGCCGTAGCCCGCGGACAACAGCTCCCGCGGTCTTCTGCGTTCGAGTACATGCGCAACTGCGCTCGAAGCTGGCTTCGGATGCGTGTATCGCAACGTCTTCAAGAAGCCTAAATATTGAATACGGGTGAGATGGAGGTAGTAGGCGGAGACCGAAGCCAGAGTCGATGTCGCGTCGTGGCCGAGGACACGCGCATCGGCGCGGAGTGTCTCAGATTTTACCTTTCAACCATCACCGGCACCGACAACAAGAGCCCGCCACAACTTCGCGCCCGCTACCGTCTCCTATTGTTTTCGACGTTTCCAGCGAATGCGCATGGCCGCGCCGAGGCTGTCGAACACACACCCCTCGAAGATTTCGATGCCTCTACAGGCTCGCCGCGCGCGATGCACTCCGCTCTAGGCGGACAAACTCCTCCTGGAAAACGCCACCTTTCTGCTCGCGCAATCACGCGCTACGCTATTTGCTAGCTCCGCGCAGGTCTACAGCGCTGATGCGATGGACCTTGGCTATCGGGTGATTGGTGGAGTATGTTGCCTGCGATTGCAGTGACGCGCAAACCTCTGGTCTTGTGAGTACGTTACCGCCTGTCAATCTTGGAATTGCTAACGTGTACATGCTTTATGTCTTATTGTAGATGAGGCGTAGAGGCCAACGTAGAGCTGAGCATTGCTCATGCAGAGCAAGCAACTCGACTAGCTTGAAGGCCCCGTTATACCGTCAAGACTGATTGGCTCGACTGAAGAGATCTGCTAAGCTAGACCTGACTACTGTTACCTGTATCGCACGTCCATCGCCACACTCAGTAGCGCTATCGCGTACGGCATCTGCTCGACGACTAGATGGTACGATGCTCGTAACATGCATTTATTGTCATCCGGCTTGTACCTAGGCGCGCGCGCAGCCCATGTACCTTGTTCCGCTACAAGTAAGTATGCGAGCGGATCTTCGCTGCAACCCTCCGGTGATCATCAGTTTCTCGAATGGCTTACGCCACTCTAACTTCCTTTGGTGGCCGGATCGTGTATAGACTTTGTATCGGAAGCTCTACTTGGCGGAGAGGGCAGCGTCGTATCTATTTTGCCGCAGCTGCGTGACAGTATTCTCTTCGCCAGACCTCAACCGTTGTACATCGGCTCTCTCAGTCGGCAAATCGTGAACGACGAAATCAAGGAGTGAGAAAAGAGCGGGTGGGATACGATGGCCTTCATAGCGCATCGGGTGTACTGATCGGACTTTGAAGCTACAAGCTGGACTCCGCCCGGCCGCGTATATCGGTGACTTCAGGGCCCAAGCGCCCATGATGAGCCAGGTTCTTTTGTCTGCGCTTTCTCATGTCCACCCAGTGTGATGCCCGATGCAAACCGCGGCCGAATAGTGACCGGCTGCCATACCGTCGGCTCAGAGTTCCTGGAAGTCGAAGATGATCAGGATAGTCCAACGTCCATCCAACGTCCATCTGGCAGTCCCCTGGGAAATGTACTTAAGAAGAGGCGCGCGAGCTCGAAGAAGCGTTGATCAGTGATGGTGTCTGCCACATCTTGCCTCCTCTTTGCCGGCGCGTCCGCGTTCGCGGTGCGTCTTGTGCTGGCTATTTCGTCTCGCCGCGCGAAAAGGCTCGCCCTGCATAAGGTTCCTGGACCCCCGAGCGCATCATTCCTCACCGGTGAGACAATGCTCTCCATCAATTGACGACCAACACATGCTAACGTATTTGCGTACTTAGGAAACTTGGCGGAGTTGAACGATGCGGAAGGCGCAGAGTTTCTCGAACGTGTTCTCAGGGAGTATGGGCCAATTTCAAAGTTACATGGAATCGGCGGGGTCAGCGCTCGTTTCTTCATTTCGTCATCAGAAGCTTACCTTGCATCCATGTAGGATACGGTGCTCTGTACCTCCGACCCTCAGGCGCTTTCCTACATCCTCCAGAAAGAGGCTGACAGCTTCGACGAAGTCGATCTGACTGGGACAACAGTGTAAGTGTGTAAACAGGTCGGTCCGTCTTGCCTCCTGACGTCTGTCTAGAATCCTTGAGTATATGTTTGGACCGGGGCTGGTTTCGACGAACGGTGCGTGTAATCGCCTTCGGTGTTTCGGACGTCTTATCTGAAGCACTCCAACTACAGGCCCGCGTCACCGTCGGTACGCGCTTTCTCGCGCCCACTTCACGAGTTCTATTCTGACACTACGATCTCAGGCAACGTCGAATGTTGAATCCTTTGTTCTCCACCGCACACATGCGGCGATCAGCGCCACTCATCCATTCCATTGCGATGAAGGTATGTCTTTCAATGGATATACTTTCGTCTTTATCTGACCCGTCGAACGCAGTACCGGGATTATCTGCTCGCAGAAACGGAGAAAAGCTCCGGGACCGTCGATATTGCCCCTGGTCTTGCACGCCTTGCGCTCGAGATCATCTCACAAGTAGGATTTGGGCACAGTTTTCGCGCGCTTGACGGCGGGTCGTCCGACTACATTCGCGCGTCAAAGGAGATTCTGTACGTATATCAGCTTTCGGATCATCTTCATACATCTCTGACGGCCTTGATAGTCCGTCTATAACAGCCTGTGCTCCATTCATCATGTATGTTCAGTTCTATAACATCCAGGGACCTTACTGATCGTCTCGCGTGGCAGTCCGTTCGTCGCCTCCGGTCTGTCCAGCTTGCCTCCCAGCTTGCTACGCGCAGCTGGAACCGGTCTTTCCCTCGTGTTTCCTGCCTTGCAGAGCCTCATGTCTGGTGTTGACACGATTTTCATGCACGCGCGGAGGATCTGGGAGGCTAAGAAGGCCGCTTTCGCTTCAGGAGACGCTGTATTGAAGGAATCGGTGATGCAGGGCGGCGACCTGCTGAGCGTGCTGCGTACGTTCATCTATCAATCATCCGCACTGACTTTCTTGATGAACTACTTCTCACAGTGAAGGAGAATGCGCTCGCGAAGGGCGTCGATAAGTTACCTGATGACGAACTCCTGGCGCAGCTAAAGTCAGTTCCTGTATCTTCAGGCGCACACAGAATACTGATCTCGACCTTCCACAGCACGCTCATCGTCGCTGGTGCGGAGAGCACGTCTACCGCCGTATGCTGTATCCTTTACCATCTCGCGCTCGACCCGAAGGTGCAGGATAGCCTTCGCGCCGAGATCATTCAAGCCGGCGAGGATCTGGGGTACGACGCCTTGATGAACTTGCCGCTTCTCGATGCAGTTTGCAGAGAGACTATGCGCAAGCATGCCTTCTTCCCGTACCGCAGTCGCCTGTGCGTCTTGATATTACTCCTTGTGTTCTACAGACTCAGAGTGCTGACATATGATGATCATCTCAGGGCGATGAAAGCGGCCGTCATCCCATTTACGAACGGCGAGTCTATATACGTCCCGGCAGGGACCGAGGTGGTCTTGAGCAACCACGGTCTTAACACCGATCCCGCTATCTGGGGTGTTGATGCTCATGAATGGCGGCCTGAGCGCTGGCTCGAGCCGCTCCCGGAGAGCGTCGCGGTGGCCAAGATACCCGGTGTATACAGCAACTCGTGCGTGTTCTTTCGCTACCGGGTGAACAGAATCTACTTTCTGACGCTTTCACAGGACGTCTTTCGGATCCGGACCCAAGTCATGCATGTAAGTCATTGCACTTCATGTGCGCGAGATAGGTTCTCATTTATGGCATCTGTAGCGGTTACACACTCGCTGTGCTCGAGATGAGTACGTTCACTTTCTATACTGGTCTCGCCTGAGACTCAAAGCTGATAACCATATTTTTTTAGAGAGTGCTCTCGCAGTGCTGCTTCCCTCGTTTGCTTTCGACCTTCCGGTCGACCACGAGATTGTCTGGCGCTCTGGTATCACGATTTCGCCAAGCGTCAAGGGCGATAAGGGATACAATGCCACCATGCCGGTGCAGATCAAGTGTTTAGATGGGGCGAATGCTTGAGTAGAGTTAGCGTAAATCCTTCCAGGGAAGGGAGCTCAGTACTGTATTAGCTACAGCTCGATGCCATTGAAGTCACAACCTTGATACACTACTACCAGGTTCGATATCGCGACGCGCACAGTTACAGTACGAGTTAGCTTTAATTCATCTGGTACCCTAGGCATTTCTCCCGAGCCCACTGAAGTCGAGCGTCGAGTATCGTTGCGGGTCAGCCATCCATGATGGTACCGTATATGAGTGACGGTACTGTTTGCGTCGGGATCCACCATGATCAACTGGGACCCATAGCGCAACACACTAGCAAGAGACGCGCGCCGCGGCGTTCGGCTCATACCTTCGAACCACCATGCTCGGTGCCATTCGTGGTCTGAATGTAGTCTGTTTCTGTCTCTGGATTTTTGGTTGGGCGACGGACATTTCTGTGCGCAACTGCTGACCGTATCGGACAAAACCGGTTGAGTCATGAGCGACCAATCTGATATGCCGCATGGCGATTCTTGCTTGCCTCGCGTTGACGGAGGGATGCCATGCCGAATCAACGTAGTCTAAGCTTATACTTGTCATAGTGGATGATCTACCTCTTACGGAAGGGAGGAGGGATGATATACAGGCTCTGGCTAGTTGCACGGTGCGCTTTACCCTCACTTCATCTTTTTGTGAACCTGAACTTGAACGACAGCCCGCCACTCGACTACATTTGCTATCTATTGGTAGCAGTTGAACACGAACGCAAATTTGATCAGCCTTTGACGCTGTTCACCGTCTCCCTGGCAGGCCCATACTTCCCTGCGCATGAGAACACACTCTCCCGGTACTTCCAGAAAGAATTACATGCCATGGTCCATTCGCACACTACCGCACGATACTGAGAGCATGATTCCCATGCGTCGCCTTGAACCCGGACTCTCCATCGGTTGAGAAATTGACGTCTTCGACTGTCCTGACAGGAAGGATCGGTTATGCCATCTGCTTGGTCTTTTGGCACCCCAACGCCGTTCGACCTGGATTCCTGGTTGACGCCACGTGGAAATCTTCTAGCCGGATATGCCGATGGGAAGGGTTTCATTATGCAGCCAGTCAACTTCTAGCGGGTCATTGGGCGCTGATGATCACCGAAGTCGAGGTGCAGTACCACCGCCGGCTCCTTGCATAAGTATACTCGTCCTGCATCATCTATCCTTGATTTCACAATGTTCCGCCGTGCGTGTGTGCGTTTGCGCGAAGAGTTCTTGACTGCATACTAAACCTGCTCTGCTGCGCCGCTGCAGTTGGCGTGGAGGTTGAGGTCCGCCGAGCACCGACAAGAAGGCACTAACGTCCGGGGAAACCTTGAACCTATCCGCCCTTGGAACAACTCTGATGTTCGACGGCGCACCAATTGCCTGTGGCAGACCTGCAGAATATGTGACATGCTCCCCGTCTTCTCGACTCTGCGAGGACTTCGACCACTCTCATGCGATCCGGCACGTTTTTGGCGCATGGGGCCACTTAACGCAAACTATCGGGTAAATCAGACGAACCGCGAGCCGATCCATCTATAAAAGAGGGAGCGGGAGTCTCGTCTGTTTACAAACTCTCTAGTGCAGAGATGATCCCGCTCTCGATCTTCGTTTCTCTTGCTTGCGCCGTAGCCCTCGCTGTTAGATTGGCCCAGGCTGCATTCACTCGGTATGCACGGTACAAAGCCCTGCGTGGCCTGAGCGGTCCGCCGAGCGCGTCACTCCTCACGGGTAAGGTGCACCAGCTGTAATCAGTGCACATACTGACGCGTTTCTCGCAGGGAATCTAGCACAGATAGCCGACGCGACTGGGACCAAATACCTCAGCAGTTTCTTGGCAGATTATGGGAGTGTGGCGAGAGTTCATGGGATTTGTGGCGTGAGTAGCGATCGCCCATGCTTAACCGGTTGTGCTGACGCTGCGGCGTGCCCGCATTAGGACACTGCGCTTTTCCTCACCGATCCCGTCGCGTTATCGCATGTGCTTGTCAAGGACGCAGACAACTTCCCCGAAATCGACTTTACCGGATCTACGCAGTACGTGCTATTTGGGATACTTTTCATGCTATACTTAAACTTGCACAGCTTACTCACATTCATGTTCGGTCCTGGGCTTGTACCTACAAACGGTAGGATCACAGAACTTTTCGTCAAGGCGATCTTTTGACTGACATACCTGAATTGTAAGGTCCGCGACACCGCAGGTATGCGCCACCCCACCCGCTTCGCAAAACCAATCATGATCAGGGGTACTGACCCGCTTTGTGAACAGGCAACGCAAACTGTTGAATCCCTTATTCTCCACGGGTCATATGCGGCGCGCAACACCCCTTGTACGATACATAACCCAGCAGGTGAGCTGCTTCACGTGAGCGATATACTTTCGACATGCTAAAGCGCGCAGTACGTGGATAAGCTCTTGGTCCAGGTACGGTCGAGCACTGGAGACGTCGACATCGCACCGGGATTTGCAGGCCTTGCGCTCGAGGTCATCACCCAGTTTGGGTTCCAGCACACATTCCATGCCCTTGAAGGGAAAGCAAATGATTATATCCGCGCGGCAAAAGAGATTCTGTGAGATTCCTTCATTGATCCTCCCGGCTGTAACTAAACCTGTGCCTGTAGTCCAGCCATTACGAGTCTAGCTCCCGCAATGATCATTTTTGTAGGCTCAGGTCTATCCAGCCTGCCACCCAGACTCCTTCGTATGGCTGCCGATACCTTTGCGCCCGTGATACCCCCTCTGCGTACGCTCTTGACTTGCGTCGACGTTATGCACTTCTCTGCAGTGGATATATGGGAGGTTAAAAAGGCCTCTCTTGCGGCTGGCGATACTATGTTGACCGAGTCAGTGAGGGAAGAAGCCGACTTGCTCAGCGTTCTACGTGCGTCCCTTGCTATTATCTGGCTCAATTGTGTCTAACTTCAGATCACAGTGAAGGCGCATTCCGAAGGTAAGGGAAGGAAGAAGATACCGGACGACGAGTTGTTGTCGCACGTTAAGTCAGTGAACCTTCTGTGCTGATTGAAATAACGAGCACATACTCACGCATGAACATCAGCACACTCATCGACGCCGGTGCGGAGAGCACGTCGACCGTGATTTGCCGTGCGCTTCACCAGCTGGCGCTCCATCCAGATGTCCAGGATCGCCTGCGCACCGAAATCGTGAAGGCAGGCCGGGATCTTGACTATGATACCCTGAACGCTCTTCCTCTTCTGGATGCAGTCTGCAAGGAGACCAACCGCCAGCATGCTTTCTTCCCTTACAGAAGTCGCCAGTGCGTGGCTTGACCGCCTTTCTGACCTTCGGTTGACCACTCTCTTACTACTATGAACGTCCAGGGCTACGAACGCCACGGTCATACCGCTGGCAAAGGGAGAATCCCTTCATGTACCTGCCGGGACTATGGTGTTGATGAACTGTCACGGTCTAAACACTGATCCCGCTCTTTGGGGTGCCGATGCCCACGCATGGCGCCCAGATCGTTGGCTCGAACCTATTCCTGCTGCCGTCATTGACGCAAAGATTCCAGGCATCTACACTCACTCGTTTGTCCTTTGCCTTATCCTTCACGTGCGCTCTCTGACGTCTCCGTAGAATGTCTTTCCTGAGTGGTCCCAAAGCGTGCATGTAAGCGATACTGTTTTACGTGGAAGCCATAAGTCCTCATCATCGTATCTATCAGCGGTTACACTCTGGCAATTCTTGAGATGAGTACGTCCCTTTGTTTGCGTAGGAGACTCGGTACTGAAGATAGCATGACTCGCAGAGACCGCACTCGCTGTGCTGCTTCCAGTCATGAGCTTTGCGCCTCCTAAGCACCATGAGATCATCTGGCGCTCCGGGGTTACGGTCTCGCCGAGCGTGAAGGGTGTGCACACCTTCCTACCGACGATGCCGATGCAGGTCAAGCTTCTGGATACGAAAGCGGGTTGAGAGGAGCCGGAGGCCTTGTATAGTTGAAGACGTCCAACGCGCGAAGTGTACGATGTCGATTTGCTGATGTGTTCCCCCTGTACTGTACTTAGTGTCTTCCGAAGCTGTGTTCATGACTGTGTTGTACCTATATGTTGACGATATAACGACTCTGCATATGTTGCGCACAGAACGAATAAGAATACAGCCATGTGAGACAATGTTGGTACCTACATGTCATCAATATGACGCCACGAAGCCACCGTGCGGAAGCGCAGTGCGAGGCACGTCAACCTGGACCACCACCACCACCACCACCAAGCGGGTGGCTCTGTTCTTCACCTTTACTGTCGCAATTGTCCATTCTTGTCTAGTACAGGGATCGCCATAGCAATCTGTACTGCCGCCATGTCAACCGCTGCACAGCCTGCCCGAACAAGAACCCGTCTGAACAAGAGGGCCTGCCAGGCTCAAAAGCCAGTATCTGGGCTCCCTGCTTTTGGCCACCTCATCATCCGAACCTCCACGCATGCTAATCAATCAGTACTACCCGGCCGAACTGTCTCGCGTCGCGAACTATCACCATGGCTACACTCCAACGTACATCCCGGCTGGCGTGCCTCGAACGACTTTTGCCAACCCGATACCGAAGCCGACGTACTACTACCAACCGGCTGTGTCTATGCCTCCATATGGCGTCCCAGGGAGCCAGGTCTCGCCTCTCGTCATCATCAACAATACTACATGCCATGAGCCTTCGTTCATCGCACCACCCACAACATACACCTCGCGATCTGCTCCGATCCCTGAACCCGATGCGCCTTCGTATACGTTCGTAAGGCGCGTGGTGGGCGGCTATCAGGTTCCAGGGAGATCACCTCCCAAGTTTGAATGCTCGTTAGGCCTCAACTCATCATCAGAGGAATTTCCGTCGCAGCCGCTCCCGATCCTTTCGCCGCCCACCCCACCCCCACCTCCCTTTTCAGCTGCTGCTGCACTCGGAGAAAATGGCCTGAATGCTCGACCTCGAACTCGTTCGTCTCGTAGCCGCCCTGCGCGTCCTTGGACCTTATCGACCGACAACAGAGAGCCTCTTCGTCGTCCCCCTACGCCTTACCACGCCCCCAACAATCTAGAGGCCCAATCTGGAGATGGAGTCGCATCTATCTCTGCCTCTAGTCCCGAGTCTATTGATAGTGACCCTGGAGCAGCACAGCGGCGACTAGAGACCCTGCGAAACACATTGCGTAACTCTGTGCGTACGAGCCATTAGACCTAGTAAGAGCTTTCACGACAAGGATTGCATGCTTTGTTGACTGTGCTTAGACAGCACTGCACGTCAGATAACCGTTCTACTTGTCGTGGTGTAGAGCAAGAACGAGACTGGTTCGTCGAACAAGACCCCGCAAGTCCGCTGTTCGCTGCTCCAGTTCAAGTCTATCGATTTCGTCCTGGAGTAGCGACAAGAGTTACATTTTAGTCTTTTACGTATACTCATTATACCAATACGGATATTGCTGTATCATTCTTAATTGTGCATCTTCGCATTTGTATCTTCGCCGTAGCCATTCAATGTCACTTACTGGCAGCTCAGCCCGATGCGTGATAAAGGGTAGTGAAGGCCAACGCATACTTGATAGACCACCCGGTCCACGAACTGATTCATCATCTGTTGGCAGGGAACTCCGTTTGTACAGACGAATGTCCTGTTCCGGTATGGCGAAATCTCACTCATCGCAAGGGAGCACCGGCACGCGGCCCGAGATTCCGGAATCCGGGCTGCCAGCGGCTTGCTTGATACCACCATGTTCTCATTTAGGAGGCAGAAGGAGAGGGGGAATACGGATGAAGTTGAGGATGTGACTGGACTTTCTGCTGCGTCTCGTACTCGTTCTGACTCTGCTGCGACCGCTTCCGCCACTGTCACGGCCATGATCACGACCGATTGAACCTACTTACTGTAGTTTTTCGACCGTAAGTTCACGCAGAAAATGCGTGACGCGTGACATACCTCCAGGCTCGCCAGTGATAGGTTCGCGAGGGGTGCGTGATGCGTGACCGCGAACCTATTTGCCGTAAGTTCGCTCGAGTGGCGGGCTGTTTGAGCACTGTAGCTATGGTCGAAGAGCAAAAGAAGGCGAGTGAGCGTGCTTCCAGTTTGATCGGATCATCTAGAGTAGCTCTGAGCACTTTTCGAGGTGCTCCTAGAGCGCATACAGGCATTACCACAAGGAGATCTCACGCAATATAGGTTCGTAGTACCTACTAGGTGCGTGACAAAGTGGGCCGGAAGTTCGTCGGCAACGTCCAGCGTGACGCGTGACGAACTTACGGTCGAAAAAGTACAGTACACTCTCACTCCTAACGAACAAAGAAACGAAGAAACCAATACTATACGATACACTACGATACAGACTCGGTGCTTGGGTTTCGGTTGTTTACATACTGATTGTCGGACTGACGAGGACTGCTTACGTACGTGGGTATTCCTAAGCTGCATGTAGAGCGAAGTCGGCCAATGAATCTCCTTTCTCC
>KV424601.1:0-104085 GCA_001632445.1 Peniophora sp. CONT
GCTGGGAGCATCTGCACCGCGTCGCTCGCATGGGGACAGCGGTGTGAGCGTCCCGGGGCTCATAACCTGTAGAAGTAGCGCGTAGAGCGCAGCTAGTACAAGCTCTTACAACTTACCTGGTGAGAGAGATATTGAGCGTAGGTGATAGTTAGAGACAAGCGACTTGGGATTGCATAGGACGAGCATAGGAGGTATATATACATGTGAGGCTGTGCATGGGAAACATATCACTAAGCGTACAGTAAGCAAGTAGTAAGCGTAGGGTGCGTAAGCAAAGAGCGATTAGAAAGGACGATGCGATATGACGCAATACTTGTCCAACAGTTCTACCTGCGAGGGCAGGCGGCATCTGTCCAGAACTTCGTCGAGCTCAGCTTGCGCCCGGCGCTGAATGTCGGGATACAGCAACATGGCGAGGAAGAATGTACCCAGTGTGGCCGATATCTATAAGATGGTAGTCAGATACGTAGAGACATTCTAGAAGCGACGTACTGTGTCCTGACCACCGGCATATAACGAAGTAGCGATATAGGGGTAAATCTCCTCTTCCATTGGAGTGCGCTCGGTCTCTAGAATGTGGGAGGTGAAGCATGGGGTCCCTTCCTTTCTCTCCTATAGCGGCGTGATCTATGAAACCGGACAGACAGCAGATACGATGCGCAGTTCATACCATTTGCTCCTTGACAAACTGTATGGGAACTACCGTCTGGTTTATGCACGTTTCGCGCAAACGCGAAGCGACGTCTTTGAATTGTGTACCTGGGAGCCATCGTGGCAAGTGCTGTACTGGATAAGGTCTCAGTTCTATGTCGCTCCTCAAGTTAAGTTCATGTCCACGCACACCAGGGAAAGATATCGACGAGCCAAGCGCCGGGCGCGGCTGCAATGTAGAATTCTTCCGCCGCTTTCTCGACGAGAGATATCAAAGGATCAGGAGATGCCCGCTCGATGCTGTATCCATGGGTAATTTTCAAAAACATGGCAGATACGGACCTGCGATCTCCCAGCGAATCAGCCAGGCACCGACGAGTTACCGCACAGTGTGCGACGTACAGTCTGATGTGCTTGAGAAGATGGTCAGAATCGCTACTCGCGGCAACCAAGAAACGCTTCGCCTCCTTCTCTTGCAAGTCGTGATACTCTGATACAGTCTCATGAGTGCCGATGTGCCGAGCAAACATCCTTCGCATAGCTTTATGCCGCTCGCCATCTTCGCACAATATCATTTGGCGATCCCAGCCTATCCTGCGCAGTCATCAATTGGACGGATGTATCGCGACCAGGCTCAACTCACAGGTTCCCGGCAAACGTTAGAATGGGCCTCCCAGAGTATGCACTGGAGCGCTTATCCAGCAGGTTGACGCAAGCCTCGAATGTATTAAGCACAACGATCGGTTGCCCCAGTACGCTCACCGAGACGATAGAACCTGAACAAGGATGAACATGTGTAGCGAGTGAAAGCGATGGACCTCACCGAAGCGTTCACTCAGCTTCGACCAATGCAACCACTCTTCAGTGGTCGGCATCGAGAGCAGGTATCCAATTATCGGGAGACCATCTGGTCCGGGAGGCAGACGGCTCCTATCAGGCTTGCGCCAGTAAACGTAACAAAGTAAGGTGAGAGTGATTGAACCAAACACGAAGATTTCCGACGAAAGAAGTGCCGACCAAGTAGGCATGTAAGCCATTGCGCACGCGTCTGGGACAAGAATGGAACTGCTTGAAAGAGCCTACTTTGCGCAAGCAACAGGGGTTTATATGAGCCGCGAAATGACATTCGGCGGTACGGTCAAGATGTGAACCCGTGGACGAATACGGACGGCTACTGCAGGAGAACGGGTAATGCACGTAACAGCGCTGTGCAATCTGACATCCCTGGTATGCATCAGACGAGAAAGGCGTGTATGCTCAGATCCTCTCGGGAGATGGTGATGTGCATGAAGTTTCATGAAGCTCGCCGCTCGCGCCACTCTCGCGCCACATCTGTCATCAATGCTTCTCAGGGATGATGACACGTAGGCGCAGCGCAGTATGTGAATTCAGTCTTGATTCCAATGGAAATTTGACGCCTGTTCGTACTTAAATAACTTACCAGGGGACCACCGACCCCGCAGGGGCAGTCGATTTTTTAAAAAAAAATGGCCGAGCCGAGCTGAGCCGACAAAGAGTTAGTTTTTGAGGCTATCCAGAATGCGCTCGGGATATCTCGCCGACAAGTAATTCAACGGGACTTAGATATCCTCTCCGTGGCTTCCCGATTCCCTCGCAAGGGAATGAACAGCTGCATCCAGTGACAGCACAGAGCATAGCAAAATGATTATGAGAAGGCGGTGGAGGCGGTGGATGAGTATTGAAATACACAAAATAGAGGGAACGGGGAACATGGGAGCGGCGAGAAAGGTTGAGAAAGGTTGCGAACCGAGCGAACGACGCGGAAGTCACTAGTGACTCGTCACGTGTGCTACTTGAGTGAATATTGGACTTGTGCTTCCTAAGCAGATGATGGTGTCGTGTGTTTAATGTTACAAGGAGGCAGGACGCCGAGCAGTGCCAGTTGCAGTGTGATGTAGGGGCAAAACAAGTCGCGCTTCAACTGCCACGCGCCTGACTGCGGTCATTCGGTTCGATGCGATAACGGCGTTCGCTTGAATCTCTCGTTTGCTCTCGACTTCAACCACGTCCTGATACTGTTACAACACGTATAAGCGTTCTCCACAGCGGCGGATAGGATGGGGCATCTGATTACTCTCGCAACGTGTGTGCCTTCGGACTGTCGCTAGTGCTGCTATTGACAACCATCATTGCAGCTGGTGCGATCTCGCAGCCACAAACCTGTTTGCGCGATCGCTGACGCCTCTTTCAGCTCGCTAAATCAGTGGGCACTTGATTTTCAGGTGCGTAATTGCTCATGGTCTTATTATATGCTCTGACTCGTATGCGTAGGGGAATTACGAACGTATCATCGAGAGCATCCGCATCGCAAAGGAGCGCGGCGCGACCTTGCGTGTCGGACCGGAGCTTGAGATACCGTGCGCAATATTTCATTACTGCTGAAAGGATATCCACCCATGAAAGCAGGGGATACGGCTGCCTGGATCACTTCCTCGAGGGTAAGTCAAAGTTATTTTACATGTGTATGGCTACGGCTGGAACGATCATACAGGAGACACTGTTTTGCACTCATGGGAGGTCCTCGCCAAAATATTGGCTAATGACGCCGTGAAAGATATTATGTGTGATATTGGAATGTTAGCACGGCTATCTCGTCTGACTACGCTCTTGGCTTATCGGCTCTTCTTCAGGCCAGTTGTTCACAAGAATGTCACCTACAACTGCCGTGTAATCATCCATAACCGCAAGATCCTACTCATTCGTCCGAAGATGTGGCTTGCAAACGACGGAAACTATCGCGAGCTCCGTCATTTCACTGCATGGGCTAAGCATCATGACTGGGAGGATCACTACCTACCTCGCATCATCCAGGCGGTCACCGATCAAGTCAAAGTCCCATTCGGCGACTGCGTCATCAGCACGTACGATACCTGCGTAGGAGTTGAGCTTTGCGAGGAGCTATTCACGCCAGCAAGCCCGCACATCCTCATGGGCCTCGATGGCGTCGAGATCTTCACCAACTCAAGTGGTAGTCACCATGAGCTGCGCAAGCTTCACACCCGTGTAGATCTCATCAGGGAAGCAACTCAGAAGGTTCGTCGCTATATTCCTATGTCTTTCGAAGGGGCTTTACATGTATTCTAGCTCGGCGGCGTATACTTGTATGCGAATCAGCAAGGCTGCGACGGGGATCGTTTGTATTATGACGGCTGTGCCATGATAGCGCTCAACGGGACAATCATCGCTCAAGGCTCCCAGTTCAGTTTGAACGACGTCGAAGTCGTTTCTGCGACCATCGACATCGAAGATGTGCGCGCGCATCGGTCTCATAGCGCTCGTAGGACTCAGGCTGCGCAAGCGAAGCGATACCATCGCATCGAAGCGCCTATCGCTTTGAGCCACGGGAAGTTTGAGGAGATACTCGAGTTGAACCGCCCTCATCCGGCAGACTTCGAGGTTCGGTATCATCGGCCGGAGGAGGAGATCGCTCTTGGACCTGCAACCTGGCTTTGGGATTACCTTCGTCGGAGCCGAACTCAAGGTTACTTCCTTCCCTTGAGCGGAGGCATCGACAGTTGTGCGACGGCCACGATTGTATTCTCCATGTGCAGGCTGGTGGCAGAAGCAGCACGTCGAGGGGGTAAGTGGTTAGTTCATTGTGGGCTGGTACGGGACTTATCATATTCGTAGATGAGAATGTCATCGCCGATGCACGGCGCATTGCCGGAGAGCCCGATGACTCCAACTACGTGCCAACGGACCCACGCGACTTCTGTAGCCGCATCTTCCATACGTGCTACATGGGCACAGAGAACTCATCCAAGGAGACGCGACAGCGCGCACGGCAGCTCGCTGAGGACATCGGAGCATACCACACGGACCTTAACATGGACTCGCTCGTTACGGCCGTGCGCGAGCTCTTTGTGTTTGTGACCGGTCAACGCCCTCGCTTCCGCGTTCACGGAGGTACAGCAGCAGAGAACCTTGCGTTGCAGAATATCCAAGCTCGCCTACGCATGGTTGTCGCCTACTTGTTTGCCCAGCTCCTGCCGTGGGTTCGTGGGCGCGTCGGTGGTCTGCTGGTGCTGGGATCTGCTAACGTCGACGAGAGGTACGTGACCGTTCGTAAGCATAGTCAATCGCTCAACTTGCCCTGATAGTTTACGCGGGTATTTTACCAAATACGACTGCTCGTCTGCAGACTTGAACCCAATCGGCGCGATCTCCAAGACCGACCTCAAGAAGTTCATAGCCTACGCTGAGACAGAGTTCTCGCTCCCAATCCTTCACTCGTTCCTTACCGCTGTCCCTACTGCCGAGCTAGAGCCCATTAGTGACACGTACGTGCAGGCGGATGAGGCCGACATGGGGATGACGTACGACGAGCTGAGCGTCTTTGGGCGTCTCCGCAAGGTCGACAAGTGCGGACCGTACAGCATGTTCACCAAGTTAGTGCACGAGTGGGGCAGTTTCTTGTCTCCGACACAGATCGCGGAGAAGGTCAAACACTTCTACTTCGAGTACGCGCGGAACAGGCATAAGATGACAACACTGACGCCTGGCTACCATGCTGAGAGCTATAGCCCAGATGATAATCGTACGCACCTCACTTACCCTTGACGAGCGCTAGGCTGATATGGCGTAGGCTTTGACTTGCGCCCATTCCTCTATCCTGCACGCTTCCCGTGGCAGTTTAAGAAGATCGACGACGTCGCCGCAGCGCTACCTGATCGGACGCATGTAGTGCCGAAGACTAAGACTGAATGATAGAGTCAACGGTGAAAACGATGTACAACTATACTATCCGCAATATACAAAGAATGGGTCTACAAATACAATGGTCTGCGAACAAGTATTACGCGGGCAGCGTTTCAGAGCAACTGCAACGACGAGCAAAGTGATTCGAAGGCAGGGTTGTTTCTCTGGATCTATTGTGTGACGCCGCCAGCGCGAAGGAGACGAGAGAACGTGCCCTCCACAGTAATCTTCCGCATAATAGTCGGTTCGGGTGCTACAATCTCCGAGTTAGTCATGAGCATCGTAAACAAGAGCAGTGTCTTACGATCTACGATGTTCTCGTCTTTGACCTTACGTCGGATACTCTCCATCACTTCATTCGCGGCGGTGCGATCAAAGTCACCCCGGGCGCGGACAACAGCCTCTACAAAGGGCAGGTTGGGCCCGTGCACCTTTGCAAAGTTCCAGAAGGAAAGGAACACGAAGCTCTTGCTGGCCTCTAGCAACGCCAATATCATCTCGAGGACTTCGAAGTACGCTTCAAGCTCCTTGGAATTCTTGACGGTGCCAAAGACACGGAATGCCTCGGTGATATCCTCGCGCATGCGCTCGGTAGCGTCAGGCATCCGCAACTTCGGCGCATTCGCGAGCGCCTTGAGGTAAACGACGAGGAAAGCATCGAGCAAATCCTCGAGCAATAGGTCGAACAGAGCAGGGTTCAAGTACGCCTGGAAGTCGCCCATGTAGTCTCGCAACGTGAGGGCGATTTGGTTCATGGCACCCTCGTACCAGCCCGGTTGTTGAAAGAGTTTGCGCGTGGCAGGCTTGAGGTCGTTCCAGATGATGTCAATCAAGGCCTGTGTGCACTTCTTTGCGACGTCTAGATAGCCATCGATAGCGTCGTTGAGTGCACCGGAAATCTGGACGCGGTACTTCTCGCTGACTAGAGGCTCGATGCGGGCAGAAAGAGCCTCGGCAAAGTCCGCAGACCTGATTTGGTCGTTCGCTAGCGCCATGAGATATTCTACGAGCCCTCCCGCTGCCTCGTCTGGCGTCTGGGTATGTTTCTTGAGCTCGGAATCGACGAGTTTCGTCCACTGCGCCTGCACGTCCCGCATCACTCGGCTCACATCGCCTACCACCCGCGCAAGAATCATGCCCTGACCACTCTCCGTCGCCGCGTCGATCTGCTGGTTGACCATCTGAAAGAGAATGACCGCGCCCTGCATGCCATATTGTCCATCACCGTCGACTTCGGGCTGTTCCTCGCGCTTGGTAAAGCCGTCGACCTCGTCACGCATCAGGTTGACGGTCCACTCGTCTAGCTTGCGAACGAGTAACTGCAGGTAGTCGTCGATCAAGGCCTGCTCCTTCCCGTCGAGCAAAGGCGGCTCCAGCAGCTCTAGAGGCACTTCCAAGTCTGCCATATCCTTCTTGTACTGCTTTACCCAAGCATGCAACGCTAGGATGACGGATGCCTCCGGTTCAGACTCGACGATCCGCTTCAGTGTCGCGTTGAGCGTCTGATGATAGTGCTTCACGCAGTGCGAGTAGATGTCCCAGTCGGGAGGAAAACACGGCGCAACCTTGTTCTGAACGGCGATGAGGTCCTTGTAGATCCACTCGGCGAGTCCGTCGAGGAAACCGGCGGGGTCGTTGGCCTGCTCCTGGTAAGCGGCCTCAAACTTGTCGTGGATAGAGTCGACGACTGTGCGCATGATCTTGGAGCGGTAGTGTTTGATGACCCGCGCATTAGCCTGCATCGACCTGAACTTGGAAGCAGCGTCTATCTTCGCGGCCTTCTTGACGAGCTTGATGGCGATAGCCTAGTGAAGGGGTTGAGTATGTTGTGATCAACACGGATATAGTAAGTCAGTCACTTTCTCGTCCTCACGACCTTCCATCTCCGCAATCTTCGTGAGCTTCACGATCGTCATAGGGAACTTTGCACGGGCAATAGGAAGGATGTTGCGAGCGAGCTCGAGGATGTATTCGTCGAAGGCTTCGATAACCGAGACGAGACGCTCAAACATGCGACGGAGGGTTTCCTGACTGCGCGCAGACGCTTTCTTCGCCTGATGCATAGTCTGGTTGCGGAAGGCCTCAAGCTGATTAAGCTGGTGATGGATCGCGAGGAGGTTCGGCGCGGGTCCGACAATCTCCTCAGAGTCTGCGACCAACATGGCCTCGAGCGTATCAAGTCGAGCATTCATCTCGAGTAGATTGTGTACCATCTCTTCTGTCTGCTCAAAGTTGCGATGTACCATGGAGACCTAAGCTCGCAATGAATATATTGTACCACGAGTCCATATGGCTTGCGGGTTACACACTCTAGAAATCTGGTCGAACGTCGAGACTGCATGCTGAGGATCCGAAGCCAGGCGATCGATAGCGAGCATCTCGTCTCGTATGCTCTGCACTGAGTCACGAGTCCCAAACAGTTTGCGCAGAGAGTCCTTTGTCAAGTCCAACTGCTCGCGCACGCCCGCTTTGAGCCGCGTGTCGATGGACGCCTTTTCCTTCTCCAGTTTCTTCCGAAAGGCAGCAATCTTCAATAAGTCATCAGGAGACTGCAAATACTCGCCAACTGCTTGCGCGGCAGAGGCAGTCGGCGCGGACATGATGGAAGAAGGCAAGGTGCTGTGTTATTGTCGCGCGTGAGATCTCAAGAAACACGCGCAGTTGTCGGACGCGGTCACACCACTCTTCGCGAACGTCCATCATGCCCGTACGCGCTTCACAGCGGGTCTCCACACAGTTGGCACGAGCACTGAGGTCGCGCAGATATGCTACTTCAACTACCTTGACTGGCTCTAGGGTTAATTATGACGTCGTCATTGTTGGTGGCGGCCCTGCTGGACTAGCGCTCGCTAGTGCCCTTGGTCGGTAGCTTCTCACATGCACTGCGATATATATTGACGTGTCGGACAGCCTCGTCTCCGCATACAAAGGGACAGCTGGACGTGGCCATTGTAGAAGCCGGAGACTTGTCGAAGATCCGCGAATGGCAGATGCCAGGAGATGCGTACTCGAACAGGGTTAGCTCCCTCACCAATATTTCTGAAGACTTTCTGAAGAGTATGTTCATTCTATCATATACATTCGATATTCTGAAATACCCGACAGGCGCTGGAATATGGCGGCATATTGCGCAGGAGCGCACTTGTCCGATAGAAGACATGCAAGTGCGAGCATAATTATCCGCCCAATGGCGCGCGCTGAATGGCTGTCCATAGGTTTGGGACGGCATCTCTGATGCCCGAATCGAGTTCGGTGCCCATGGACTCGGTATTGGCCTGAGTTCTGCCACCGATGCACCGTACATGGCGCGTATGACCGAGAATCTCAACTTGCAAAGAGCAGCTTTGCGTCACCTAGACGAACACCCGTTCATCCGCATTCTTGACAAGACGAAGGTGGAAACGATCTCTAACGACGAAGACGGCGGAGACTGGCCTTTGGTTCACTTATCCAGTGGACAAGTGCTCCGCACTAGGCTTTTGGTAGGCCATTCACCACTACAAAATCGACGTTGCCTTACAGCGAACAGATTGGCGCTGACGGATTCAATTCCCCGGTTCGCGCCTTTGCAGGCATCAAGTCGTACGGCTGGGCATATCCAACCCATGCCATCGTGGCGACACTCCAGCATTCTCCTCGCTCTATGGGACCCAATACAACAGCGTATCAACGCTTCCTACCTACAGGTCCTATCGCCTTCCTCCCCTTGTCTCGTACTGCGTCATCTCTTGTCTGGTCTACTCGTCCTGCACTTGCTGCCGCTTTGACAAAGGCCGACCCGGCGATACTCGTGAACATGATCAACGCCGCCTTCCGTCTTCCAGAAACCTCGATGCGATATCTCCACGATAGGATCGAGGAGGCCGTCCAGTCCGGCTTGCCACTACAAGCGGACGCTTTCAGACAGGAAATTGCTTGGAGAGAGAGCTCGCATCAGATTGCGCCACATTCCCCGTTGGCATCTGCAACCGTCGATCCTTCGGCTGCGAATCAGGGCATCCCTGCTGCAGACGCGGACATGTTCCCACCTCTAGTCCATAGCTTACAACCCGGAACGGTGGCCTCTTTCCCGCTCCGTTTCAGTCACTGCGAGTCGTACCTAGGCGAAGGGAAGGGCGCGCGCACAGTGCTCGTCGGCGATGCTGCCCATACGGTTCACCCTCTCGCTGGTCAAGGGTTGAATGGAGGCCTATCCGACGTGGAGTGTCTTGCTCGTTGTATTCAATCTGCCATCTCCGCTGGAGGTGATATTGGTGAGCATTTGTCTAGACGTGCCTTTGGAACACCGGCTGACGACTTGGAACAGGTTCTCACACCGCGCTTCAGCCGTACGCCCGTGAACGATACATTCAGAACCATTCGATGATATCCGCTGTCGACAAGCTGCACAAGCTGTATTCCAGTCAGCTCACGCCCGTCGTCTGGGCACGCTCGGTCGGAGTCGAGGTACTGAACGAGCTCGATACGCTCAAGGCCGCCGCCATGCTCGGTGCTGGCACCGAGCACGGTCCGTCGCACGCTGGCACACCAGGATGGAATATGTTTGCCTCGGGCCTGGAAAGTGTTGGTACCGGCGTAAGAGTCGCCCGTGCGTTGGGTAAAGGTTTGCAAGGCGTCACTGCGAATGCATTGAGACAGGCGGCCACTGCCCTCCAGCGATGAACGCTATGACTTGCGGACACGCGGCACTTCTCTACCTTCACCGGCTTTGAAAATACCTGCGTGTTTATCGAAAAAAGTTGGATCCACATCCTCATTAAGTGACAATGGGATGGTGCACAAAGAGACGCGTGTAATTATTCACTTTATGTAGTCCGACCAGACGAGGTCTAGCGTGAACATTTACCACCAGCTTCCTATTTCTGGTAAGTCACATATACATAACACAACTTACTTTGCATCCATACCTTCAGCGCTCGCGGTGTATCTTTGTCGGAGATAGCATATGGCATATATATTACCAGCCCGGAGTCTAGCAACAAGCCCGCCTCAACCGCGAGCGGAGCGACGAACATGTCGCGACTAAGAGGCTTTGCTCATCTCGAGCGAGCAAGACCAATGCAGGCTTCTGCGAGAGCTCGCTACAGGCATATATTAGCAATAAAAGCGTAATGCCAGCAGAGAGACATGCACCGTTCGCTGAGCAACTTCAGTTCATCGATTGTCCCCGCCTGCACCCGCTGATCCTCCCCGCCGACGGTGTCCGAATGATGATGTGATGCGTCGACAGCCGCGCATCAAACAGGACCAGGCTTCAGCACGTTTCCTTCGTCTCTTGTAGTAGAGTGTATCATCTAGAAATCGCTGGTTCATTGCGCGGCCTGTAAACTCCCAGGAGCAATAGACTTACGTCGAGAGGACCTAGAGATGCGCCTCAAACATAACAGCAGTATGAGACACGCCGGGAGAGATGTAAGTGTGCGCTTAGAACGTATCAGCACTTCGAGACTTGAACGTAACTAGAGGTGGTCTGTAGACAGAAATGAACAGCGAAGACCAGAGTTGCGGGAAAGGACGACCGCGGCTCGGAGATCTCGGCCCGAACTTCTGCTGAGTCCAGACCATGCCCCACCATACTTGTCTTCGACCACCACAGCCTGGATGACTATACAGTTACCTTCCCCCCTGCACATAACTGGGTACCGCTATGTTGATGCCGATTAAGACACCTAAAGCACTCGTACTTGCGTATGCGAATAACGCCACGCCGATTGACAACTCTAATGTAGCCTAGACTCGTGCAGCTTCAAGAAGTCTGGCGAATTCGACCGTCTACGCAAGCAACTCCTAGCTCAGTTTCAAAACTCGGTGCGTGCCGGCTACGCTTTGTTTACGTTCGATGAGAGCTCTCGGTCATGTCAGTACAGAGTGCTATGGAAACTCTGACCGCTCGCGTGGACGATATCCCAAAACGGAAGTTCGAGGAAGACGAACGACTGACAAGGAAGGCGCCTGAAGATGTGCACCGGGAGCAAACCGGGAGGTCATGCAGGAATTGGACCGGTACGCGATCCCTCCACAATCTCGTACAAACTCCGGATAGCACTGATGTTTGTGGCAAATATTAAAGATACCTTATACTGGAACGAGCACTAGCGGACTTAGCTTTACCCTCCGATCCGGTTTCCACTGAAGATATCCGCATCCATGCCAGACGCACCCTACAAGGTACTTATGTGACTCGATGCCCAGATAATCTTTCCCTGATACGTTGCTCTGGTGACAGATAGCAAGGGCAAGAAGTAGCATTGCTAGGCTCTGCTGAAGGCAAGCCCCGCCTGAGCGGTGTATACACAGTGTCCCTTTTGCAGATCTTTGTACCTATAATCACGCCCTTGAACATCGCGATGCCTGGCCCAGAACATGTCGTTCCCACCGCTTGCGCTACGTGAATATAACGAGCAAGTGCGGGAGGCGCTAAGAGCCGGATGCGTGTCTTTCATCGCTCAATTTGTCTCAATGACTGCGTCTCCGAGGTAGGCAAAAGATAAGATAACGTTTGTCAGACTGCTTCCAACATGAACGTGAAGTTACATGCCCGGGAGAAGAATCACCTGGCTGCGGAAGCTGACCGAGGGTACGTGGCTTTAGAAACGGAGTCCGCTTGAGACCCGGTGGTTCGCGTCGAGTCGTTGTTCGCTTGCACGAGTCCCGGCTACTCAAACAAACCCGACAGGAACCGGGCATAAATGCGCAGACATCCCATGCAGATCGAATCCTCACAAGTGCGGCACACCAGTATGAGGAAACCACGGTGCGTCGTTCACGCGTCACGCGTCATGGCCTTTTGCCTCGGGGCCTGTGGTGCTCCTGTTCTTCCCTTCGTTATTCAGACTCTGATTTGTTCGGCATAGGATCCATATTAGTCGCCCATAAGCGCGTCGGCTGAGCCCGATACGTATGTCGGAGTCGAAAACGTGTTACGTCATTTGCGTTGTATGAGATGGAATGTCGCAAGAAGATCCCGCGCAGCGCAGAGCCTCCGTGAGAGGTGCTGCTTCTTGTTCCGTGTTCGTAGCAGACGCACTCATTTCTTTTTGTCCCAAATCATTGGCCGCGCTCCATCCTTCAATCAGCATATTGTAGAAAGAGGGCTCGAACCATCGCAATTGGATTTATAACTGACACTCGTCCGTCAGGCTATATGCGAACGAACGAAGAGTACCGGGGACTTGGCTAGTGTCCGATATTGAAGGTGCGAGCAATCCGTAGTGCGATCATACCCGTACGTTGGAGAGGCGCTAACATTACTTGCGTTGGCTGCCTGATTTATCAGTGTCTCCTGTAGGATACCGAATCGGGGCGCAGTGGCGGATGCAGTTGACTCCGTCATTTGGTCGGAAACCTCGGGCTCCAGCTATTCGTGGGTTTCCCTACGTGTACGCTCACGTTCGTCCTCAACATGCTTCTCCCGTGTTTATGATCATCTGACGCGCATCGCTACTAGCTGCTACAACAATACTGCGGGGGCAGTATCGTATATAGCGCCATCTCGTGCTGAAAATTTAGATCACTAGCCCATAGGTACTCGACCGCCCCGTCATCCTCGCCCCGCTTCGTCTGCTACAGCCATAAAGATGTCATCCGTGAACCTCACGAATCAGCTTGGTACGCCCTTTATATTGCTGTGATAGTTCACGTTCTGACATTGCTTGGGAGCATCTGACCATAATCTGGCTGCCCTCAACTGTGGCATTTGGTTGTGAGTCTAACCGTTCTGTTCTATGCCTCGAACCTCTTGTCTCATCATACGATAGTCATGAGCTCGTTACTGCATCACTCTATGACTGGAAACTCTTCAGACGGCCCGATTCGGGACGCCCTCTCGCGGCACGTCTCGCAAAATGGGTGTGTACGTCTTCTGGTGTGGTCACTCACCATGCTGATAGTTTCCCAGACGTATCTGGCGTGCCGTATCCTCTGCTTTATCTTTGTCATCTGTGATCTTATCTCCAGTTCTTTCCCTCAACAGTTGCTCGATTGCAGGGTCCGACTATCGCAACCTTACCTTTTGGTTGAAAGTGACGGCTAACTCAGGTCGCAGGTTCTACTAAAAGTCGGTGCGGTACGGCGTAGCCACGGGTTCTCATGTTGTGGACTCCGATTGATGCCGTACTTCCGCGACATTAGGCCTCGGGCCAGCTCGTCTTTGTCTGTGCTTCGACGCTGCTCTCCATACGTGTGTAAGCCTTGTAGATTGTGTCTCGGAGATTCATGCGAACTCAACAAAGACTCATCAGCGCCGCCATCTGGTCATGGGACAAGAGAATCCTGGGCCTTTTGGGTGGGATTGCGCTGGCAAACCTGGTGTCATCCATCTATTGTTGAGTCGGATTGGCCTAGTTGGGAATTACTTCTGTCCTCAATAACAACTTTACAGATGTGATAGAGGGATGTCCTGTGGATCTCAGACCTCGAACCATCGTCAGACACTAAACTTCACTTACAGATCAACTCGTATAACATCGGCCCGCAGATTTGCGCCCTGAACGGCATACATAACTCCTTGATACCTTCCGTGGCATTGCTCGTCGGTGACTGTCTCATTCTCGCCCTGCTTCTCATGGGTCTGCAGATCAACTGGCGTGATGCTCGCCGGTATCGGATGTGGCATATGCTCTGGACCCAGGTAGGTTCTCCATCATAATATGGATTCTACTGCTGACCGTATCACAGGGGATGATATACCTCATGATAGCCGCACTGGCTGAGGTACCAAATGTGGTGAACGTGCTTTCCTTTGGATTCTAAGAATGTTTTACTCATCGCTCGATAACCCATAAGACCCTATTGATATTGGACATAAACCGTGAGTCACTCTCGCATTTCACCCTCACTTCAAATTTCTGAGTATAGAATCGCAAACAAATAGCCGTCTTGAACACGGTGAGGAATTTCAGTCTACAGCTCTTGTTACTCGTCACTTACTTTTGTGACTACAAGATATTAGGCTCGCCGGAAAGTCAGTGAAATAAAGCTTATTTCACGAACACTTTTTTCGCTCATATTAGCGTGCTGCACGTAGCCATCACCTTGTGAGTTCCAGCTACAGTCATGCCGTCACAAAATTGACGCGCATCAGAGCGCTATGCGCAACACGAATGTTCAGATCTTTGAACACAGCTGTACGAGGCGGACCCTCCGAGTACGTCTTGTCAAATGACTTTTTTTCGTCAGGCTCAATTTTGCTCAGAATATTCACAAACGGCGTATCGCACGGCAGGATACCCACAGCATGTCAAACCAACGAGGTTCAACTTGCCACGCTTGAGAATGGTCGCATTAAACGCGAGCGGCTTTAGAGTCGAATGTCTGTGGACTCGGACCAGGCTTTGCTGAAGTGTATGGACCGCACCGATGATTATAACGAGTGGTTCATGAAGGCGATAGGCAATTCAGCCTGCATGTGGCACTCATGAAAGCCGATGAACCGAGATCCGTCAGTGTGCAGAGCTTGCAAGTTGTGTGCCACGTACCAGATGTCAGGCCGGGCGGCCGAGGGTCGAAAGGGCTTAGAACATTATTATCTGTCCGCGCCCACGGTGGATTAAGTATACTTACTTATTGGGCTTCCAATCGTAGTTTCAATACATATCGCTTGGCCTCAAGTTTCTCTCCGCGTGGTCTTATCGAGATGGTGGAGTCACCGCTCCAGGCGGGCTTGCTGGAGTGGCGCACTCAGCATCGCGTTTTGCATCGCTGCTGCATCTTGTCCGAGGTTTGGCCAGTACTGCGACAATGACAGTCTGGCACTGGCAAAGAACCAGAGAACTAGAGGATGCCACGTCAATAGCGTTTCGACTCAGCACTTGCATAAACTTCAATCGCCATCATGATACATAAACATCTACCACTACCGATACATACCACTACCGAGAGAGCGTAGAGTGGAGAACGATGAAGAAAGTTGTCCCGTCCGGAGCGGTGTGCCAGCAAAGAGACGCTACTATTGCGACCGGTTCGTTCGCATGCCTGAGCGCTGAGCACACTTGACTCGAGGCGCTGAGGCGCTGAGTAACGAGACCAGGGGCTCGATCTCGACGGAGAATTGATATCCGCTCGTAATTTGTGGCGTGCGAGACGCGGGTGTGCGCGCGCACTGAACTTGAACTCGAACCTCGACACGCGAACATCATCAGCGTTCCCGGCGGCCAATTTCTGAGTCGCCGCACCCGCAGCAGTTGTTCACAGAACGACATCAAGGCCCAAGGGCACTCAGGCTGTGAGTGCTGGCGGTGCGAGGCGCTACGAGGCGCCTGCCAGTGTGCGTGAATTGTAGTACGATTGGCTATACCACACGACGGAGCAAGAACATGCATATCCCGCTGGCAGCGCTGTTACAGTCAAGCTTAAGGGCATAACTGGACGCGGCCGACGGTTATCCACCGCACAATTCAGGATCAATTGCGGCGGCAGATAACAGAAGCTACGAGAGTACGAGGGACGTGAGGCGAGCTGCGACGCGCGCGGCAACTTGACCCATGCGCGTGTCGGCCGCGCGGCCCGAAACGCGCGGTGAACCTTTGAAGTTGAAATTGAACGTTCTGACCGACGCCATCCTGCGCGCACTTGAGCCTCGCGGTCATCAATATCTCCAATCATCGTCGGCCTCGCCGAATATCAAGGTCCTATATAGTATCTGGTGTCTAAAACCACTCGCTTTCACTAGCTTCTGCGAGACAAGTCTATGTGATCAAACACCGGCCCCTACCCTGGGTTTCAAACACACATCACCGAGTTCTTCTTGGTTTCGCAATGCGTCCACTTCATTACCTCCTCAACCAACCCATATGCATATGTCTCGTCTCTCAGATGGGATTGGTACTTACGTGAGTCTCCAAAGCGTGTCCACAAAGCTGTATCGTGACACGTGAACGCCCCGGAAAGCCCTGAAATTATGGCCATTTGCTCGTGCCGATCGGGTGTCGATGTTGATACTGGCCATTTTGCGGCCAGTCGCTTCGATAGCTTACTTTTCCCTCACTGGTCTTGATGTACACACGCTGTGGTGTCGAAATGCCCCACATGCCAGGCATCTGAAGGTGAACACCCGGCCCGCGCGCGATGAGCAGATAACCAGTCCCCAATCGTGCTGTCGGCTTCTCACCATCGCTTCGATGGCTATGTAGCAGTTCCTGTGCCTACCATTATTGAAGATGGTACACATTCCAACCTCTATCGCACGGTTTCCGATCCTACATGTATGGGAGGCCTTGTGCGATGCGCGATCATAGTCATCGTGGTGATGCGTGAAGTGAACGCACTGAGCAGAACAGAATGTGACATTGCACCCTGCGCCGTTCATGAAGTTCGGTGAGCAACTTTCTCATTTGGAAGAGACTAGCGCTCTTACATAAGGCCGATGAAGCATTGAGCGCATGCCCATTGCTCCGTATCTCACAGGAGCTATCGCCCTGCTGGCGCGGGAATCTTTCATCAGAGCATCCCAGCCCTCGAACGTACCATTTGCGCCCATGGCGGTTCTCGCCATATGACGAGGGCTGTCGCCAGAACATGAGAAAAGATGGATGCGGGGCTTGGGTACCCTGAGCTGTCCCGTCGCAGCATAGCGCAGCATGCAAGTGGCTCTGTCGTCATCTTTTGATCGTCCAACAACTTTCACAGGATGTGACCCTATAACCCGAACAAGAGCGACGCTACAGTTAGCTATCCATACTGGTATCATGTCCCCCGCCCCCGCTCCAGAAGCCTTGTGAGTATGCTTCACTTCTTTGCTCTGCACCAGCTATAATTACTATGAACAGCCTGAATCCGATTGTGAGCTTTTGTCAATCCACCGCCACTTCTGTCGTAGCTGATTGTAATTGCAGTTTTTCGGCAACGTCGTTAACTGGCTGCTTCTCGGATATCTTATTGTCCAGCTGTGTACGATCTTCATATGCTGCGTGATGGGCCGAGTAAAAAAACTGAGTTATTTAGACGTCTTCCATAAGGGTCAACTCGGGAGGAAAGATGCGCTCTGGCTACGCTTGCTGGGTAAGCACGTCTTGACTACGTTGCATATGATCCTGACTCGTCGCTGCTCAGTGTATACGGTCGTCGCCGTCGACATCATCGAGACTGGCTTGGGCACGCATGATGTATGGTACTTTGCAGTTCAAGGGTGGGGAAATGTGGATCGAGTAAAGGGTAGGCAGGCTCCCTGGAGTGGGAAAGCCATAAACCCCCTGTCCGGTTTTGGTAGGATATTTCCATGTCAGCTCACCTGAGAGCATTCTTACTCAACGTGTCAGTTATACTCTCGATACAATCTTTATACTCGTGGTCAGTGCTTTTTACACTCTTGTGACCCTCTGACTGATATACTACGAGTGAAGGCGAGTTTGGAGCCTGTCCAGGAAGATATACTTCCGTGCGCTGGCTTGTATGATCGTATCGGTACTTCATATCCGTCTTTTCCAACGCGCATGTGGCGATGAATCTCATCGTTTAGCTGTCCTTCATGCAATTTGGAGCAGCTCTGGCTGTGCCATTTCTAGCCCCAAACATCCTTAGTAGCGCGTTCTCCGACGCTATCTCGGTAAGGCTGTAGCACAAATTCATGCCAAACCAGCTCACAAATTACATAACAGATATGGTTGATAGGAAGTTTCACGGGCGACGTTCTAATCGCTGCCTGCATGATCACGCTGGTTCGTACCGTAGTTGTCACGAGGATGATACTGACACTGATGTCATACGATGATATGCCCACAGCTTGCTCAAGCCCGTGGTCAAGCTTTGACGGTCCATTCTCAAACCCTATATGAGCGCCTCATCGTCATAACAATCTCTACGGGTCTGGTTACTGCCATCGTTGCCGGCGTGAACCTTGCATTGTTTGTGCATGATCGGGACGCAACCGACTGGGAGAGTCCGTGAGTACCACTCTCACAGCTGCATTGTACATGCAAACAGCTTGTGACCGTATTTCCAACAGGGACGTCTTCCTTTCAAAACTCTACACCATCAGCTTCCTCTCGGCCTTGAATGACCGACTTTTCCGCCGCGAGGAGAGCATACACGATGTGAGCACGGATTTCGATGCGAATAGCAACCCGTCTATCACCTCGCGTATATTCCAAAGGGTCGCTAAACACCGCAACACTGCTGTAACCAATATCCACGTACTGAGCGACTGCGAGCGAAACATCGATTCCACGATTCCCGCATCTAACGTCTCCATCTCGCTCGAGAGTCAGGCGGAGTCTACGAGCCAAAGCAACGACATGGACGGAAAGCCACCAGTGCGTCCTCAGCACATTTCTTTTCAAGAGAGGCTTTACTGAAAATGAATATGTAGGAGATGCCACTTGCAGATGGAAACCCCGCCGCGGGTCAAGGTCTTCAAGTCTTCCCTCCCGCCATCGGAGCGTAGTCGACCAGTACTACCCACGCATTTTGACTGCAGTATGCAGCGGATGTTTCAATTGATATGCCTGTTGTTATCCAGTAGTGGTCTGCAATAGTTGGATGTACGAGTCAGCTTCCAGAAATGTATCTCTAAGAGTAGCGAAGTTCGAACTGTTTAGTATGCCGCTGAGCTATGTCGACGTCGCACGCCAGCATCATCACTAGGCCGATGTCACCGATATATGGCTCGCGATTTATTCCAGACTACTATGTTGCATCAGTCCATAGTGGCGAGGTTGGTCTCGCCTGACCTAAAGTGGAGGGGAAGAATTAAGAATTGAGATGCGGTGGTATCGGCGTCCGATGTGCCAGTGCTTGTGCGTCAATCCAAGTAGATACATACCAGTACTTAAGAGCTGAAGCTTATATTGAGTATTCAAGTCAGGTTGGGCAGCTCATGCTCGCCCGACTCGAAGGTACGTAGAGGTGGTGTGACCGCGCGCGGTGTGGCACATATTCGGAGCCGGAAGCATTCACTGTGGCCGCAAGGTGGACGCGCGGATCTCCCGGTGTTTCCTCTTTCGGTATACTTCCGCGTGCGCGATATAGACTGGGAACAACGGAAAAATCTGAACTTCCGTTGCGCGGATATTAGGTGTCCGTGCTCCGCCGCCCGCGCGGGTGATAGTCAAATACTTTACCACCTAAACGGTGTTTTTACTTATTGCGAACTTCTAGGCGAGGAAAAAGCGGTCCTGTATCGCGCTGGCACGGTTGGAGGATCACGCTGGATGATGAACGGGAGAGAAGTTGATACGTTGGTGTGATGATCAGAGGGTACAGGGCATGTCATGGGTAAGAATGTCAAGCAAGTCTAGCGATAACGACTGTAAGAAAAATACGAGAGCTACGAGTATCGAGTTCTGTATGGCCATGGTGACGGACGGCTGCGGGCAAAAAGGGAAAGAGGCCGAAACGAAGTTGAAAGGGGTGTGCGAAATTGATTTGGTTGCATGTGGACGAAGAGCTGGACGTTTGTTGCTCACGACTGCCGATGCGGCTGTCCAAGACGAGCTTCGTCACGGGCAGGAAGACTCACAAGGAGGAGCGGCCGCAACAGTATCTCTCTCCTGACGTCGACTTCGCCATCGGTCGCCACCCAAGCTCGGCCAACAAGCTCACGTTCAGCTCCCTCCACGTCCTCAACAAGGACAAGGCATCCTCGTCCTCGGCTTCGATCCATTCCTCGGTCTCCCAACAGTCCAATCAAGGGCCCCATCCGTTCAGCGCTATGGTCTCTGCTCCCCTGCCCGTGGTCAGCAACCGCCGAGAGGAGGACGAGGAGGATGAGTGCCCGGTCTGCCTCGAGCCCCTCTCGTTCTCATTCAGGCTACCGGGCGAGAAGCCGCACATCGTACCAGAGTGCGGCCACGCTCTGCACGAAGCATGCTTCACGGCTGTCTATGGCCCGCCTCCGTCGAACCAGCGCGGGGTACGCAAGACAAACTTGGGTGTCTGCGGTGTCTGCCGTCGCCCGATGAAGGTCGGCGATGGCGACGGCGGGAAATCGAATAAACTGGCGGCATTGACTGGTATGGGCGGCCAAGATGGGATGTACCCAGGGCGGACCACACCGTCTTTACGGGGCGGGCCAAATACCGTAAGGACGCGGACGCAGGTTGTGAAACCTTACGACCCGACCGAGGATGATGCTTTGGATCAGCCTGGAACTGTATCTGTTCGCAACGGCGGCGGCGCCGAATATGTCGTCGCGCCTTCGATTCAGGTCCGGAGCGAGTTCAGCACCATCACCCGCACCAATGAACCCGCTCAGGCGCTCACTTGCATCGTCGTCCTCGAGCTTCCCTCCAAACGACAAGGTCAGCCCGTACCCGGCCCGGTCATGCCGGATCCGTACCCGCTTCGCGACAGCCAGAGCCCTGTCAGCAGCTCGTACCGACACCACGGCCACAGCCATGACCCTTCTGAGAGCACAGTGCGACACCAGCAGCATATTTCTCCCACCCAGTCCCCAGGCCCATCATCTTTGCGCTCACCCTCTTCTATGCATTCGCCCGAGCAAAACTACGCCCAATCTATCGCCCAAACGATCGAACCGGATCAGGACGAGGAGGACAACCCATTTGCGAGTGTCACTGAGGATCTTCGGAACCGCATCGTCGACTGGAAAGGGCAACAGCTTTCCGGTTTGGGCCCCCTACGCCTCTTCGATTTGCTCTCTGTCAGGCGGGACAACATCGTTCGCTCGTTCTACGTCTACTTGTTCAAGGAAGCTATCATCTGCGTAGCCGAGGAGAAGAAGCGGACACTCGGCCGACTTCTCGGCCAGGGCGCCGGTCCAGAGGGCTCAGCTCAGCCCAAGGGCATGCTCCGTTTGCGCGGCCGCATTTACGTTCGCCACATACGGCACGTTACCGATACGAGTGTCTCGGGCGAGCTCAGCCTGACGATCGACATGGAGGACGAGCGCCTAGATAGCTTCATCTTGATCTTCAAGGACCGTGCCTCCCTCGAGACCTGGCGGGCTGCCATCGCGGCGCTCATCACTTACACTCCGCGTGCACCGCCTGAGCAGTCTGGGCTTGACATCGAGGAGTTTGGCGCGCCATCGGGTTCTAAGGCGGCGAGGGTCCTGTCGGGCGGGACGATGAGCTCTGGGCAGAGCGATGCCGGACGCGACAGTCTGTTGCAAGGCCAGGGCAGCTCTCGTAGTACGCAGAGCAGCTACACGGCGAATACCAACATGAGCGCACACTTCGGCCGTAACGGGCACACCCAGAAGCTCGCGCCGCTCGATGAGGACGTTGTGAGCGTGCGCTCCGACTTGCACCAACAGCAGCACCATAACCAGCAATCGTACAATATGGGATACCAACCTCCGCAGCAGCCGTTGTACGCGCCACACATGAGCGCTGGGCCAAGTAACTCTCTCACACCGCTAGCCCACCCGCCGCTGGATCTCCTGCTCATCATTTCGCTGCCTAATGTGCACGCATCGCCTAGCACGGCATCGCTCAAGTTGCGCGTAATCAAGGCGACGTTGGACTTCGTGCTCGCATCCCTTGCCCCGCGCGATCGTCTCAGCCTCGTAACCTTCGAGGTTGGCATTGGCGGACCCGTACGCAAAACGCCATTCTTATCTGTAGGGCGAACGCAGAGCCGTGCAAGGCTCGGCAAGTTCGTCGATGAGACCGGCGTGCGGGAAGACGAACGTAGTACGGAGGACGAGTTTGCGGTAAAGGGCCAGAGGGATGAGAAAACGGACGTCGTTACGGCCGTCAACCACGGTTAGCCTTTCCATCCTCTTGACTAGCATCATGCATTTACTGACATACTACGCTATAGCCCTCGATGTTGTGCTGCAGCGCAAGGCACGCAACCCGGTGACAGGTATGGTCCTGGTCAGCGACGCCGCAGACAGCACTCGTCGCGCGCAGATGGACCTTGTCTTAGCCCGTGCTGAGGCTGCGAATGTGCCCATTCACTCCTTCGGCTACGGTCGTAGCCACGACCCAGCATCTCTATGGCTTATGAGCAACCATACCAGCGGAACATACACGTTTGTCAAGGTACTTAGCCTTTACAGTTCTGAGTGGGAAATTGTATGCTAACGGGCGCTTCGCAGGACTGGTACGATTTGCGGGACTGCCTTGCTGGGTGTGTGGGCGGCTTGATGAGCATTGGGACAACGGGCTTCAAGATGCACATGCGCATTGTCGATGGCAACAGGTTCCGCATTCGCAAGGTAGTCTTCCTTTCACTCGAAGTCTAAATCAATATACTCAATGATTTCTAGGTCTCTGGTGGCCCCGGCTCTATCGTCTCCTCCGACGGGCGCAATGTCGACGTAGATGTTGGCGAACTTCGCTACGGCGAACGTAAAGAGATGCTCGTCGAGCTCGAACTGGATAACACCGACGCAGCACCGCCCTCACACCGACATCACAACCACCAAGAAATGCATTCACCGACCTCTGCAGTCTCTCGCGGCGGCCAGCGCGCACTGAATGCCACCGATCGCTTCAACGCCGCGCTTGGTTTCGACGCACTGGCAATCGACGACGGCGCGGACTTGATGGACGGCATGATGGACCGGATGATTGACGAGGTGCCGGTGTTCGAGGTCGACGGCTCGTTCTTCGATCCGAACGCGGGCAAGCACGTCTCGCGCCTCGCGCACCCTGTGCTGCTCACTGTCACGCTCCTACCCGCGACCTCTGCCGCACCGGCGCGCCCGCCAGCCAACGCGAGCGACCCAGTCATCGTGCGCAGGCGGATGGAGCTTCTCGCAAGCGACATGATTACGCGTGCATTGGTTCTTGTCAGCAGGAAGAACTACCCCCAGGCGCAGAAGATCATGGGTGAGACGCGTCGCATTCTCGCAACTGTCCTACAAACGATCGGTGCCGGGCTACCTCCAGGCAACGCCGGCGCACCGCGCAACAGGCGTGAAGCGCTCACCCTCGGCGCCGTGCGTGTGCTCCAGGCTGTTCTGGCAGATATGCAGGTTCTTGCGGACGCACTCGAGGAGAACGTTGAACTGTTCGCACACGATGCTCGCAACTTTGGCGCGCAGCAGGCTATGATCCTTAGAGACCAGAAAGCATGGACTGGCCGCAGTGCGACGGAGCGCGTGTTCTGGACTGTCGATGCTGCTATCGATATGGTGGCGAGGAGCACGGACTGGATCGCACGCGAGTAATGCGCTTGGCTCTGAGGCTGGGAGCTCCTGTTTGTTACATCTCTAGTCGCGTCACCTTTGTGTTCTGCCCTGCGCGTTCTTCCCCTTATCTTTTGCGTCCCCTCTGCGATCTCTGTTGCGTCCCCCTTGTTGTGCGATATGTATCAGTGATCCCCCGCCGTGAACATTCGTGCCATATCACCCGCCCTCACCACCGCCGACCCCACTCTCTTTCCCACATCCCTCCGCGGCCCACCCCTCTTACTATACCTTTCCCGGTGCCCCTCCGCTACCTCGCACCCTAGCTATATCCACCTTGTCTCTTGCCTCTTATCTCCGTTCTCCATCTCTTTTATCTCCGACTGGTCTGACTCTCGTTACCAATACTGAAATTTCGCTGTGAATATTTCTTTCTTGCTCGTCCGCTGTGTTACAGTTCTGGATACCGTATACTCTGCGAACCCCCCTCACTACCTTCCTTCCCCCGTCCTATTCGCGGCTAGGTCCCGCGCTGTATGCGTTCATCTGTTTGTCTTTTTATTCGCGTGCGTTTGTCACGGTTCGGTCGGTCCGCTCGCGGTTGAGGCGAGCTTGTTACTAGACTCCGGGTCGGTAATATATATGCCATATGCTATCTTCGACAAAGATGCACTGCGAGCACTAGGGGTATATGAATGCAAAATGAGATGTGCTATATATACGTAGCTTCCCAGAATAGGTAGCTAGTGCTGGACGCGTCATTATTTCTCCGCTTGCAAACCTTCTTAGCCCTTGCTCACTTCAAGCTTCACGCTGCGAGACGGGTACCGATTTCGCCGCACGTGTTACGAGTCCCACACTTGCAGCCAGTGACAGGTAAGGTTGTATTTGTGCGCTACTACAATGTGAGCAAGAGCTAGCGTGTGGGTTAAAGTCGTCCTATCACACGGCTCTGTACAGTAGTCATGTGGTCCTCGCCAATCCATCCAGTGTCCGCAGTACGGATAGCAGGCTGTGTAATGGATAGCGCGCAGGGCCTCCAAGCGTATATCTCCGACCAAGTTCGGATTACTTCAGGCGCCTGCAATCCTTCTTGTGGCCTGCCCTCCAGTCGCTACCGAGATGTGTAAGTCAAATGGGCCGTGCAGTTATGCACGAAGAGCTTACTCGGTTTGACACGTCTTTGAACAGTAGCGCACGTCTCCGCATCCCTTGCATACTCGCGGTGGATTCGGCGGTGGCAGGCGATGCCACTGGCAATTCTTCCATGCGCAACATGTTTCTTTTCTCCGTGCATCACGCTTGACCTCGGCGTATTCACGCTCCAAATCCAACCCGACCACCTCGCCAAAGCGTTTCCAGACGTGCTTTAGATGTGTTTGCCGCGGGGTCTCCTCGCCCTCCGGGATCGTTTTGATAAGACTCGCATACGTGGGGAACCATTCTGCCTTGAGTGCGTCGCGCAGAGTGATGTGTAGACCAGATTTGCGCCCATTAGGCCCACCGCCAGCAGTGCTGTGTGCGACAATGTCATGCGCCAGCTCCACGAACGTCTGCAGCGTCAAGATAGTGCCAGTCATAATAGTGTCTAGTCGGTCGTCATTGCGCGAAAACGAGGCCATTCGACTTGAACAACGCACCACTCGTGGCTAAGGAAAGAGAGCGAGGCTTATCTCCAGGGAGGGCGGTGGTATTGGTAGCAAAAGCAAGCATGATCATAATGCTCAGGAGCTTCATGACGTTACAATGTCGGATAATCGTGCTTGCAGCTTCGAAAGGCGGGCATTTGGAAGCCACGAAACTGCGGAACATGCGTCAGAACGCCTGGCTCGACCAATGCATGAATCAGACCTGACACATAGAATAGCAAGGCGTTGTTCATCAAGTACGCCTTGACCTCTTCGTCCTTCTCCAAAGGCATCTGCAGCTCGACTGCGGCGCGTAACGCTTGAAGTAGACCTGACTCCACCAAATGCGGTGCGAAAGACGGGATGTCTTCAAGAAAGAGATCCAACTTGTTCACGAAGTTCGAGAGCATAACGCCTGTCATGTCGGGCCGGCGCAGCGTCTCAGTTGCACGCTCAAGAAAGGCGCGTGCGCCGTACGTACTAACGACATCGTCGTGTACGAACGCACGCTTCTCGTCGGGCAGCGATCTGAGAAACGCGAGTGTTGCGTCATGATATAGTTCCTCAAACTCGACGGGCCACGCCTTGCCCGGTTCGGTACGGGAGCGATGCATCCAGCAGAACAGTGCGAGACGGCGCAAGTCTTCGAAACCATGATCGCGGAACTCGTTGAAGTCTCTCTTCGATATACCCTTTCGGAGTGCCGCATCACTGCGATGGTTATCAGTTTCAACCGTGACGAAGTGATTGGTGACGATCGCTGTACCTTTCTCTAAGAAGCCGATAGAAATTGAGGACGAGGTTACACAGCGCGACACGCAACTCCTTGCCGGCGTCAGGAGAGAACTCCTCCTGGCGATTTCCGTCGGTGAATAGCCAGCGGTTTTCCCAAAGCGGCTTCCAGAGGGTACAGCCCATCTTCCGGATTATCCTCATAGTCGGGCTATCAATCTCTTCGGCGAAACGGTCTTGATGTCTAAGATAGTACAGCGTCATGATACCGTTGAGAAGATCGAGAACGTTATGGATCCATATCTGCCCACAACAGCAGATGGTGTGTGAGAAAAGAAACCTCATGAAGGAGGCTGGAGAAACTAAGAGACGTACCGGATGCTCCTCAAAGAAAGGGGTACGGTCGTCAAGAGCCACCATGAAAAGACAAAGCTCTGTCAGATGACCTGGCTCCAGTACAAGCTCATTATATGTGTCTTCAGACATGTAATACGCCGGGTCCTCATTGTTCCCAAACTTGAAGTAATCGGCCAGACATCGCGTCAGTAACCAGAGGGCATAGTTCGTTCCGCGAGGTCGCCGTTGATTGTACAAAGACTGTAGTAGCTGAGTTGCTTCGAAGGGCTTGGAACGAATGTACGCTTCGCACGAAGGGCGGTCGTCGTTGGTCGAGCCGGTGACTTCAAAGTACGAGGAATAATCCATATTATCCAGGAAGTACGGATCGGCCCAGGGAGGACGTGTGAGAGGGTCTCCTGGACCCCGCACAGCGACCTCGGTCGATTCCGTTTCCATCCAATACTAATATCGCGAGAGAGAAGCTGCGTTAAAAGGAGCGCGTGGTAGCAGCTTAGACCGGCGTGATGATGGTGTGAGGCAAGTCGCGACTCGGACTCGTCGGTTGTGGTCAGCGGTGCCTCGTGTTTTGTATTGAACTCGCGTGCAGAAGGACGGCCGTGTGTATATATCTTATTGGCACAGTAATGTATGCATACAACTAGAAAGTATATCCGCAGCCAAATCCCTCACGGGGTCATCTAGTCAGAGTGCCAGTCGTACTATATTCACTTCAATCGCTTGCAATCCTTCTTATGGCCCGCCCTCCAGTCACTGCATGAGAGGATCAGTGAAAGGTTCGACGATGCACGACAGAAGTTGAACTCACTCGGTTTGGCATGTCTTTGAACAATAACGCACCTCCCCGCACCCCTTGCACACACGCGGCGGGTTTGGCGGCGGCACGCGGTGCCACTGACAGTCTTTCCATGCGCAACATGTTTCCCTTCTCCGTGCGTCGCGCCTAACCTCAGCGCGCTCTCGCTCCAGGTTCAACCCAACGATCTCACCATAGCGAACCCAAGCCTCCTTCATCTCCGTTTGTCGAGCGGATTCCTTTCCCGCTTGGCGAATGCCGGACTCAAAGTCTGTATACGTGGGAAGCCACACCGGCTTCAAGGCATCGTGAAGAGCAACGTGCAAGCCAGACTTGCGTCCGCTCGTCCCTCCTTCGATGGTGCTTTGCTTAACAATAACCTCCGCAATGGTGATGAACATGTTCAGCACATGCAGACAATCGGACAACAGAGAGTCTATCTGGTTGTTACTACGATACACCAAGAGGATTGTGAAATCGCGTACCTCGCAAGGAAGATGTGATGGGCGAAGACGAATCGACGACGATAGGCGGAAAGTTGAGGTTGAAGGCGAGCATAGTGGTCCGGCTCAAGAACTTCATGGCGTTACACTGGCGGACGATCGGGCTGGCTCCTTCAGCAAGAGGGAATTTGGAAGCAATGGCTCTACGTGATCTCGGGTTAGATACTCCTGCATGTCGATACAAGTAACACAAGACTCACGCGTAGAACATCGTGATTGATTGGGAAAGTCGCACCTTATCGCATTCATTTTCTAGAGGCAGCTGTCGCTCAAATAACGCTGATACCGCTTGAAGTACACCCGACTTCACCAGATGTGGTGCGAACGACGGAACATCCCATACGATGAGCAATAGAGACTCGAGAAAGTTTGATATCCCAAGGCCACGCAGGTCGGTTCGCCGCAAGGTTTCTGCTGCGCGTTCGAGGAAGACCCGTGCGCCGTATGTGCCCACAATGTCATTTTGGACAAATGCGAGCCTTTCATCGGGGCGTGATGAGAGAAACGCGAAACCTGTGCAATGGTACAGCTGCTCGAACTTTAGTGGCCATGGCTCGCCCGGTTTGGTACGGCATCGATACATCCAACAGAACAGCGCGAGTCGCCGCAAATCCTCGTAGCCATAATCGCGGAATTCGTTGAAGACTCTCTTGGTTTTACCCTTCAAGGCCATATCACTGTGACGTTTGTCAGGTCGTCGCGCTATGATCATCGATAGACAACAAAGCTCCATACCACGCCTTGAAAAACCGGTAGTAATTGAAGACGAGATTGGAGAGGGCGAGGCGCAGCTCCTCTCCAGTGCCGGGCCAGAACTCCTCTTGACGGTTTCCATCCATGAATACCCAGCGATTGGTCCAAAGCGGCTCCCAGAGAGTGCACCCCATCTTCCGGATCATGTTCATGGTCGGACTGTCCATTTCCTCGAGAAGACGATCCTCGTGCCTGACGAAGTGCAGCGCCATGATACCATTTATAAGGTCGAGAACGCCACGGATCCATGTCTATGCGCGCCGATACCAAAAGGTTAGAGACGGTTTCTTACACAACAATGCATATCCATACCGGATGCTCTTCAAAAAACTTGGCCTTATTGTCAAGACCGACCATTAAGAGACAAAGCTGCGGCAGGTGTCCCGGCCCCATAACAAGCTCGTTATACGTTTCCTCGGACATGTGGAGCTCGGGCTTTTCTCCGATCCCGTACAGAAAGTAATCAGCCATGACTTGGGTCAGGAGCCACAAGGGATAGTTCGTCCCGCAGAGGCGGCGTTGGTTGTATAGTCCCCATAACAGCCGATAGGCTTCAAGAGGTTGCGCACGTACGTATGCTTCACACGAGGGGAAGTCTTCCAGATACGAGCCGGAGACTTGGAAATATGCAGATAACTCCATCTCGTCGTAGTACGGGTAAGCCCAGGGTGGGCGGGTGAGAGGGTCGCCTGGGCCCCTCAAAGCGACCTCCGTTGTTTCGAGGACCATTTGATACTGATGTCGCAAGTAAAGTGGCACTGAAGCAGGGATACGACGGGAGCGCGGTAGCAAACTTGAACGGCGTGATGGTGGGTGGAGGCAAGTGGCGATTTGCACTAGGCTCGGGTCTCAGCGCCGCATTTGCCCATTTCAGAATCTACGGGCACATTGCGATCCTAATCGAGTAACGGATGGTAAACTTGACTTTCTCGTGACAGATATCCATGCGCCCAAAGTACATCTTCCATTCAGATCGAACGTCAATGGTCTTGCACCTGCGTTCGGTGGGTGGCGGTAGCCGCGCGATGAAGACACCAAACCGCAAACGCAGGTGGCAGAGCTATGCTTTGGGTTTGCCATCTGTAATGACCACGTTTAACGCCTGAGGGGTGTAGTGACGAGAAGGCTAAATACCTTGCACAACACGTTTGACGTGCGTCCGTATGTCCTCAGTGAATACAGGATTGGATGGCAGGACCAAGTCAGCCAGTGCTCTTTCCAAGATAGGGTAGCTTCGATATGCAACGTCAACTGTCAGCGCTGCCGGCGTTGATCCAAGAACGGAAATATAATGTAGAAACCGGTCAAGCTCTTGCATGACTTCCCGACGTACTTCCTCAGGTGCCTTCCTGGCGAGCTTCTCGTCCTCTTGGAGTTTCCGTTTCGCGATGTCGTCCACGCGAGTAGTCAAGGTCTCCTAGCGCTCTACAGACGCGCCAACTGTGAGTACACCTTCGAAAAGCATGTGCCAGAGGCGCAATAGCACGGACCGAGCTCTGGAACTGGGCGAGAAGTTGCTTGCGCAGACGGTCAAACTCGCGACTTCTTGAACCTGCGCAAGTCTAAGCTATATCAGAGCTGTTCTTGGGTGTGCGGCTATTGCGTAAGCGAGAACGAGCTCTTCGGGTGTCTTGAGCGGTTTCGACATAGCTCCTCAAGTTACATATGAGGAGAGCTCAATATGTCGTCGTTCAGATCGTGGTGGCCGAGGGCAAACTTTGGTGGCGCTAGTGTTGCCGCGAGTTGAGTTCGAGTCGAGTCGAGTTCGGAGCCAGGTGGAGACTCAACATCGACTCAACTCACCGCAACTCAGTTGCCGCCAAGCCGAACTCGAGTTCGAGCGGCTATGACATGCCCGGATTACGAACGGGCACGGATAGGTACGTGACCATCCGGTGCGAAAACGGCGGCGACCATAACTTGAAGTCAGGCAAGCAGACCACCAAACCATAGCAAGACTAAAGTAGATAGACTACTACATGAAGATGCATGTATTACAAAGAAGATGCTTTTGCCTTCTGGCACGCGATGTAGGCGAGCAAGTCGCGCATCTCCGGGAGTTCACCAAGGTCCTCTGGCTGGAGCGTACCATAAGTAAGTGGGTGAAAACACTGTATAGCCGACGGAGAACATACCATGCCTCCGGCCTTGAGATGATACGCTACCTTTGCGTTGAGATTCGCGAGCAGAGTACGGGTATCATAGTTGGCGGGGTCGACGCAGTCGTCGGCGGCGGTGTCAATGGGTGCAGACTCGGACTCGCTCATGACCACATCGTCGTCGTTCTGAAGCACGAGCGCGCGCTCGAACTCCGAGATCAAGCCGTCGAGACTATAGATGTCATGAGATGCATGAACAGCAGTGGAATACGCAGCTGCATGCACTGGCTGATCGTCGGCGTTGCGTGGAGGCGCGACCTGCATTACAGAGTCTTTCATCAGTATACAGTGACTCTATATGCATGGCAAACACCTACGGGAGCAAGTTGCGGGCGAAACTTCCTGGCCCGGACAGGCAAGTGATGGTATTCGGCCATATGCTTCGAAATAGCGCTATGAACAGAGGACCTTCCTGCAGGCCAGACTGCAGACCTGTAAGCGAGCTTCAGTAGTGAGCCTAAGACCGAGACGCAACATGACTAACTTGCATACGTCGACTTTGTCACGGAATGCGCATCCCACCCAGTGAAACCCGGCCATCTGAGAACGATAATCAAAGGGTACGCCATCCCAAGCAGAGACAGGTGTGCGCTTGTCAGCCTCGAGGGGAACTAGGTACCGATAAGGGTGTCCGCGCGGGAGCATGCCCTCGCGACGACGAGAGGTGTCGGGAAGGTGACGAAGCAGCTCGCTGCGCGGCATCGAGAGTCTGGGAGTACTAGCCAGGGTACGACGAAGCGGAAGGCGCGAGCGCAGATCAGGAGAATGTGGTCGCGCCGTCTGTCCAGTTCAATCCAGTACTTATCCGTAGCACAGAACCCCATACGTATGTGCTCCCTGGTTGCCAGTGGAGTATTGCTAGGATATAGCGCAGCAGGGTATACCTGAGCGCCACCAGCGATCTAAGAGATGCACAGTCTAGACTATATTATCAAGCTACCGTCACTCGTGAGTAGGCCGCGCCACACGACAGACGAGCATATTTTCTATTCTAAACGCCAGTCACGGCTCGTTCTAGTATACATATGACCTCGTCAGATTCGAGTACGTCCCGCGAAGACATCTCGGCCTCTACGTTAGCAAGATGTTGCAGGGCTTGCTGTAGCGACGATGATGAGTCGCGTGCCTCCCTTGCTTGATTGGACGCAAGCAGTTCCTCGCCCGTGGAGACGCTGAGTACACCGCGCGACTCAAGGCGAGCCGCTTTGTAACTGTACTTCAGAATTTGTAGCCGTTCCATCAATTGCGTTGACATCTTGTTCCGGCGATGGGCGCACGTCTCCTTGCTTGAAGAGAAGACTCGCTCGCAGGGGACGGCGGATGCCGGAACAGCCATAACGTCGAGTGCGAGGGGATAGATGAGTGGCCAGTCGGATTGTAAACCCTAATGATGCACCCAGTAAGTTTAATGTATCAAGGGACACATACGAACGCGCCAGCGTACCTGCCAGTGCGAGCCCAGATTGAATGCCGCGCGCTCTTCCGCGGTCTGGAAAGAAGGTGGAGGCGTGGCTTCCCAGCGGCCGAATTCGGTCTCGGCATCGCGCCTATCCTGCGCTAAAGCAAGAGCCTCCAGTTGCTCCTCGCTAGGAGCTTGAGATGCTGATGCAGCACTCGGTCCCGCGCTCGACGACGCGGACTGCTGCTGGCGTGCACGGCGACGCGAGTTCAGCACCTGGTCTTCAAGTTCTGCGACAGAGCTTGCCAAGCTAAGTGGACGCGTTGAACTAGCTGAAGAGCGTTGCGGCGAGGGAGTCTCTTGCTGTGCATGAGCCTGGGAGCGCTGAGCGGCAGTCTTGCGGCGACGGTACGTAGCGCGTTCAGTCATCTAGCCCGAAACGGTTAGTATAGAACAAAGCAGTTAAAGCGACGAGTCCACATACGGCACCAATAATGTGTTCCCGGGCTGCGTGAGCGAGATCTTCAGGCCAGAAGTCTTCGATGTGAGAGTACTTGCGGCGCGGATCGACAACTGTTAAGTGAGTTAGCAAGGTGGATCAGATTGAAGTATGTGTGACATACAAAGAGCAAGAGCGTAGATCGGCTTGCGCCTCTCTGTCTCCATATACGCCGTAATCTTGTCGATGGCCTGGTCGAGAGCGCCTATGAGGTGGGGGAGCTCGTCGCGCATAGTCCGTAACCGTTCAAGTAGAAGCTCATACGTGGGAATCACACTCGACAATGTCGGCGTGTGTTCGTACGAGAGACCTTGTTGAACACCGTGAAAGACCTTCAGAATGCTATGAATGTCGCGGAGAACGCGGGCCTCGATCTCCGAGATGCAAGGCGGCGAGAGTTCTGATGCGGAGATGCCGGGTGTACGGTCGTCGAAGGGTTCGACGTTAGACCCCGTGCCGGCTAGATCCTGGTGGTGCTGGATGAGGGCTTTGATCTTGTCGGCAGCATCCAGCTCGAGGAAGCGGACAATGACCTGCGTGCATTGTGAGAAGGTTATACTGTAAGGGAAAGAGAAGTTGCTTGCCGGAAGCAGATAGAGAACACGGTCAATCATGAGATAGGTTGACGACCAACGGGTGTCCACGTCTCGCAAGAGCTGAAGCGGATCGAGCTCCTTCGGATTGCCGTTCGCATCAGTGCCCCACCAATGCCGCTTGTTCCCCTCAGCAATGACGGCCAAGAAACCCTCGCGGCGAATGGACGAGGAGCGGCAGAAGTGAACAAGAGTGCGAACACGCTGCACAACATCGCTCATAAGTACATCTGCGTAGTCGCTGTCGAGATCGTATATGTCGAGAAAGCTGACGATATCTATACTGTACGGGTCATCTTCACATAGTGGATCGGGGTCGGGTGCACTCGTCGAGAGCGCCTTAAGCGCGGTTTGAACGGCAATATTTACGACGTGAGGAAAACATCTGTCGCACGGTGTCAAATATTGTAAACAGCAAAACCAATATGCGAACACATACCGAATATGATTCTTGCTCCGGTCAAAACGGATGTTGTACTCGTCGGCTAGTTTACGCTCGAGAACTTGCATCATAGTTGTGTTGTTCGAAGCGTTGTCCGTCGTGATACACCCGATCTAGCCCAAAAGCGTCAGCAAAGTACTAAAGCTCGTGAAACACAACCAACCTTGTGCAGTAGACCCAGCGGCTTGATGGCGTCGATGAATGCCTGTGCGAGGTTCTCACCTGTGTGGCTCACAGGAACGTGACGGAAGGCCGCCAAACGCGAGCGATAGACGAGGTTTGGCTTCCCATCGTCACCACTCACTGAGACCCAGTAGTGTGCAGTCACTGCCATATACGGCTTGAGGTGCGGATCGGTCCACACATCCGTAGTGAAAGATACGCGTGAGAGCGCTGCCTCCTGAAAAGATAGATCAGCCAGCTGCGGTCGCGCGGCTTTCGAAACCTACTCACCCGTAACTCGTCAATCAGTGCGCGATACTGCTTCGAAAAGAGTTCAAAGATAAACTCGGTTATCTTGGTGCGATGTGGGATTTCGTCGTCAGTGATGTCGGGGTTGAGATACAGGATGAAGTCGCGAAACTCAGGGCACTCGACTAGATTCATGGACTGAGCGGCTAGTAAGCGTAGCACCATAGGGTGAATAGCATCAAGAACATACCTGATCATCGACGATCATAAAGCGTGTAAGGCGGAAGATCGCGCCCTCTATGGAGAAATCTTCCCGCGAGTACTGTTTCGGCCTACCCGAATCGTCTACCGGCGCACCCTGCGCCGACTTGTTGATGCGAGCAGCTACGTCCTCCCAGCCCTTGAGCTTCTCCTGCAAGATGTCCTTGTCGTGGTCGTGGGCGTGATAGCGCCGCATGTGCGCGATTATGGCCGTGGTAGAGGATGTGTTACATGCCCAGATCGCATTACTGTGAAAGAGAATAGCATGAGTAGGGATACAGGCGGATAAGGGCGCTGAACGTACGCGCATTCGGGCTGATTGTTGAAGTAACACGCCATATACGGATAACCGCGAGGTTTCGACCGAAAGCGCGCTCCATCCCAGTTCTCAGGAGAGGTCCCTTCCTTGTCTAAAACGGGGCGGGTGAAATAGTAGGCCTGCGATGCTGCGGTATTTGAGGGTGCGTCGGACGTGTTATTGACATGGGATGGGAATGAGCGCGTCTCGGCGGGATATGCGGCCTTGGGCGGAGCTTGCGGCGGCGCAGCGCCAGGTACGGATGGTGCGCTGTTCTGCGAGGCTTTAGTCTTGCCCGAGTTGGTCTTGCGGCGCTTTGTAGTCTTGTCCGAGGAACCGTCTGCGCCGCGTTTGTTGCCTCTTCGAGAGGAAGTGGCGGCGGGAGTGGCTGCATGAGTGGCTGAAGAGGCCTCGGCCTCTGCGCGCGCGCGCGCCTGTCGCGAGGGCGATAGTGGATCGGGCCGGCGCTCGCCAGAGACAGGTGTCTGGGGTCGTGCCGAAGGCTGAGCAGCACCGCCGCCTGCACGATAGCCTTGCTGATGAGCAGTGGCCCTCGCAATACCGGCTGCAAGCTGTCCAGTGTCCCACATATGGTTGAAGGCGCCGCGGACTTGGTCGTCAGTAACTGAATCATTAAAAAATGTCAGCCGTAGGATATTCATAGACGAAAGAAATGACCTACCGAAGGGTTGCGCGGGAGGCGCATAGAACGTAGAGCTTCCGGGTGCGAATGCCGAGGTGTGTAAGTGAGCGTTCATGGACTGGTGAGCTTGACGGTCATGCGGCGCACTGCCGTTGGGCGCGTAAAAGCCGTGCGGTGGCATTCTTGATGCTCGCACAGTCGGGTGGAAGTTCCCCGGACATGCACATTGAGTGACCGGGAGAGCGCAACGAGAACATAGCATATCGAGGTGGCAGCAGAGGTTCAAGCAGGAATCCGGGAGCGCATACTGTTGCAGGGCTTATAAGACGAAAACAGCCCGTATATTACCTGTGGCGCCGGTTGCGAGGGAATGTGCTGCTTGCGTCATTCGAAGGCAGAAGTATCATGTATTTCAATTCCAAAGTCAAATGTTAGCTACCGTATACTAACGTCCGCGGACAATGGCCACTGGAGGTCGCGCCAGCGTTGGATGAAGTCGTGGCGGGAAGCAAGTTGCGAACAGGCGCCTCATGCTACTACATCGGAAGCTTCCACACTACGTGGGAGTTGAGCGGGCCCTGCCGAAGTGCGTATGCAGGATGACGTGACGCGTCTTGAGCCCGCTCGAGTCGAGTCGAGTCGAGTCTCCACCCAGCCCCACTTGATCTCAACTCGACTCAACTCACGTTGAGTTTAACTCGACTCGCGGCAACACTAGGTGGCGCATGCAGTGTGGACATAAGCTCGGGCCGAGATCTCCGATCCCTGAGCGCGTCTTTCCGAGTTCGCGCAACTCTGCTTCCATTCGACACTGATATCGCGGGGAGAAGCAGTGTATCATGAAGAGCGCGCGATGACAACTTGCACGGCGTGATGATGGTGTGAGCCTGTGGGGCAAGTCGCGGCTCATCGTTTTGGTCACCGACGTAGTGGCTTGCGATTATTGGAATGAATCCGCATGATGCAGAAGGGCAGCCATGCGTATATCGCTTATGGGTACCGTAACGTATGGGTACAACTATAAAGTAGACGTGCAAGCTAGATCCCTCGCGGGCCCGACTGGTCAGAGTGCGAGTCGTAGGTTCACTTCAAGCGTCTACAATCCTTTTTATGCCCCGCCCTCCAATCACTGCGTGACGGTGTTAGTGAACAGCCAGGCAAGTCATAACTAAGGACGAGCTCACTCGGTTTGGCAAGTCTTTGAGCAGTAGCGCACCTCTCCGCATCCCTTGCATACTCGCGGCGGGTTTGGCGGCGGCACGCGGTGCCATTGGCAGTCCTTCCACGCACAACACGTCTCCCTCCGCCGCCCTTCACGCTTTACCTCCGCATACTCTCGCTCCAGGTCCAGTCCGACGATCTCGCCAAGGTTCACCCATGTCTCCCTCAACTTCGTCTGCCGCATTGTCTCTCTGGCCGCCGCAGGACGCACGATGAGGTTTGCGTACGTCGGAAACCACTCAACCTTGAGCACATCACGTAGGTTCAGATGTAATCCGGATTTGCGCCCATTCCGTCCACTGCTAGATGTACTGTGCGTCACGATCTCCTGCGCAACTTCGATGAAGTCGGTCAGAGCCGTGAGACATTTGCCCATAATATCATCTGGTTCTTATGAGCATGTGGAAGCGAGACAGCGAGAAGAAATGGCATTTACCGCCTGCTTGCAGCGAGATGGGCGGAGGTCCGTCTCCAGGAGGGCTGGTATCTTTGATATGAAAGCTCAGCCTCGTCGCCAGGCTCAACAGCTTCACATAATTGCATTGGCGAATGATCGGGCCGGCACCTTCAGTCAGCGGACATCGGGAGCATACAGAGCTACAAGTGATCATATCAGAATGTGACTTTGAGTGGCAAACTAATGGAAGTAAACCAACTCATAGAAGAACATTACTGTTATTAGGAAGCTGGCCTTCAAGTCCTCCCTTTCAAGAAGAGACATTTGCCGCTCGGTCGCCGTGCGCATCGCGTGGAGAAGGCCGGAGCTCGCAAAATGTGGCGAGAACGAAGGTACGTCCGCGCGGAAGACCTGAAGGGAGTTGATTACATTCACCAGAAGGCCGCCATTCAGATCTGGTCGCCGCAGCGACTGGGCCATGTGCTCAAGATACTCGTGTACTCCGTACGGCTCCATGATCTCGGCCTGAACGAAAGCACGCCTGTCTGCCGTCTGCGTCTTGTGAAATATGAGCAGCGCATAACAACCAATCAGCTCAAATTCGATAGCTCCTGCTCCATCTGACGAGGTGCCACTGCGACGCATCCAGCAGAAGAGCGAGATGCGCGCTAGGTTATCTAAGTCATGATCATGAAACTCGGTGAGCATCCTTTCCTCCGAGTCCTCCCCCAGTGTTATCTCGCTATTGAACCAGCTCAAGTCAAGATGCTCAACAATAAGATCAGTGAAGCTTCTTACCCATCTCGGAAGATCCTGAAGAACTCGAAGATGGAGTTACAGAGGGCGAAACGGAGTCCTTTCCCAGCCTCAGGCGAAAACTCCTCTTGCCGGTTCCCGTCTTCAAATAGCCAACGATTTTCCCAGAGACTTCCCCAGATTGCGCACCCTCCTCTCCGAAGTAGTTTCGTAGCTGGGCTGTTCGCTTCTTTGTCAAGGCGGCCTTCATTATAGAAGTGGTATAATCCTAGTATCCCGGAAAGAAGGTCGAGGACGCCGCGGATCCATAACTATTTGCATTAATTGAACGATACATGAGCGATCCGGTTTCACGGAAAAAAATATGCGCACGAACAGGGCTTTCTTCAAAGAACTGAGCCTTTTCGTCCAATGCGATCATGAAGAAACAGAGTTCTGCAAGGCATCCCGGGCCAAACACAAAGTTGTAATACGTCTCTCGTGGCAGGTGTCGAGGCGGATTCGGGTCGTTTCCGAACATAACGAGGTCGACCATGGATTGGGTTAGAAGCCACAGAGAATAATTAGTGCCGCAAGGTACACGACTATTGTATAGGGCCCGTAGCAGTTGGCATGCCTCCACAGGTTGCGCTCGAGCGTATGCGTTGAAGGTTAGGCGGTCACGCTGCGCATCTCCCGTAACCTTAAGATAGGCAGAGAGGTCCATCTCATTGTCCCGGGTAAAGTAAGGCTCAGCCCACAGCGGGCGGGTACGCGGGCCTCCGAAACCGCTCATCGAGTGTCGGTATACCGATGGCGGAAGAGCCAACGATGGTTGCAAGGATATGCGATGCGCGAGGGGCGTGGTGGCGGTCAGAAGCAACTCGCGGCTACAGCTATTGTACTCCGAATCGAACGTCATGTCAGCGCGTCTCAATGCATAGTCGTCATCATGCTTATGGCACTGCGCGGCTACATTCTGAGGATGCATCATTTCTCAATAAGGCACATAGTTTGATCGCCCACAAACTCTACTGCTTCGGTTTCGTCGACCTCTTCTTAGACTATTGCAAGTGAAGATGTCCCGACGTATTGCTAGCAGAAGGGAGCGACGTGGTCCATGTCAGTTATTGTGGCGGTAAAGGCCCATGCTATGCGTATGACAAGTTGAGAAATGGCTACACTGTCGAGCCCGAGTATATCGTATCGCTCATGCGCTTCCCTTCAGCGAACGGAGCATAACAGTGTTACTTCTTGATTTTGCTCTCTGTCGCCAAAACAATGTACCCTAAGTCAAACGACTGATTGGACGACGTGTCACGTACCCTGTAGGATGCGTTTGGCATGTGTGCGGATATCTTCAGTGAAAACCGGATCGGAGGGTAGAGCTAAGTCCGCTAGTGCTCGTTCCAGTATAGGATATCTTCATTGTTTTGCCACAAACATCAATGCTCTCCAGAGTTCGTGCGACAGTGTCAAAGGAGCGCGTACCGGTCCAATTCCTGCATGACCTCCCGGTGCACATCTTCAGGCGCCTTCCTTGTAAGTCGTTCGTCTTCCTCGAGCTTCCGTTTTGCGATATCGTCCACGCGAGCGGTCAAAGTTTCCATAGCACTCTGTACTGACATGAGCGAGAGCTCACATCAGACGTAGACAAAGCGTAGCTAGCACACACCGAGTTTTGAAACTGAGCTAGGAGTTGCTTGCGTAGACGGTCAAATTCGCCAGACTTCTTGAAGCTGCACGAGTCTAGGCTATATTAGAGCTGTCGTCGGGCATAGCGCTATTCGCTTACGCAAGTACGAGTTCTTCAGGTGTCTTGATCGGCTTCGACATAGCTGCACCAAGTCATATGCAGAGAGGCTAGCTTGGTGTATTGTCGTCCAGGTCGTGGTCACTGGTCGTCGAGGACAAGCGTGGTGGCTCATGTCTGTCACGATGTGGAACAGCTGAAGTTCGGGCCGAGATCTCCGAGCCCGCGCTCCTCTTTTCGCGCAACTCTGTCTTCGCCGTTCATCTCTGTCTACAGACCACCACGGGTCACGTCAAGTACTGCTATGTCCTACCCGCACACGTACATATTTCCTGGTGCATTTCAGACGGTAGTCATCTCCGGCCCGCATCTCCAGGTCCTCGCGGCGTAAGTTCGTTGCTCTTGGGAGTTTGCAGGTCGCGCAAGGAACCAGCGTTTTCTAGATCAGGCGATGTGGTACACTCTACTGCAAAAGACGACTTTGATTCAAGAGAAAGCGTGCTGAAGTCGGGTCCTGTCCGATGTGCCACTGTCGACGCGTCGCATAAGCATTTGGTCACCGTTGGAGAGGATAAGCGGATGAAGGTTTGGACGATTGACGGGTTGAAGCTGCTTAGCGAACGGTACGCATTTTTAAATATCTTTACATTCGTGAAACTGACATTTGTCTCTAGCGAGCTTCCGAAGAAGCCTACGCAGGTTCTCTTCGCCAGAGACGAGCAAACCATCCTAGTCGCCGATAAATTCGGGGATGTCTTCAGGTATGCTGCCCCATTGATGAACGAATGTGACATCCTGAACTAAATCTCCGAACTGTGTGTAGCTATCCACTGCAACCTCCTCCATCCGATCCAGCGAAAGACGAAAAGAAGGAGCAAGCTTCCGAGTTCACTTCGCACGAAAATCAGTCCGGCGGGACGCTCGTGCTCGGACATGTCTCTCTCCTCACAACCGCTCTTCTCAGTCCGGATGGTCGCTATATAATCACTGCGGACCGTGACGAGCATATCCGCATCAGCTGGTATCCGCAGGGCTATTGCATCGAGAGCTATTGCTTGGGACACAAAAGGTGATGTCACATTCATCCCTTCTGCTCCACGTCCATGCTCATCCGTCACCCCGCGCAGATTCGTCTCTGCAATTCACATACCATCCTTCGCGCCATCTGTACTTCTGTCCGGCGGCGGCGACCCCGTCATTCGTAAATGGGACTGGATGACCGGTGCACCCGCGGGCGAAATCCCCATCCTAGACGCTGTACTACCATACATTGCTGTACGCGTCGCGAAACGCAAGCGGTGGGATGACGGTGATGAAGAGGGGGAAGGAGGTGAAGGGAAGAAAGCGAAAAAGCAGCATGGCAGGAAGGGAAGGGCGAGGAATAAGGCGGGCGTGAATGCTACGGTCCCTCCAGATGCGGTGGCAGAGGGAGAGGCGAAGGACGTTGAGATGGCCGATGAGATGGAGGATCCGCATGTAACCATACCAGCAGGTGGCGCAGATACGCCCGAGGCAACGCCAGCACCTGTAGATGTCACCGTTGCCGCACCCGCGGCGCCGGAAGAACCCGTCCTTGTCTTGCGGAGAATCCAGACAGTTGAGGTGGATGGGACACAGCTCATCGTGTTCAATGCGGTTGGGTGTGTATTATGGTCAATTTCGTGGCTCTTGCGTCTTGCTGATGGATAATCTCAGCGCCACAGCCGTGTTCTGGTGTCCAGCCGATGCTACCAGCGGCGAACTCGTTCATGCTCATGACATGAGCAAACCTGTGCTCGACATTGTTTCCGTGGGCGATGGATTGTTCTGGATATTGCTAGATGCTCAGTGGCGCGATTCGTCTGCTCCCAGTGGCGACACGACCGCGACAGCTTCTCCCTCCGTCAAGTTGGTGCGCTTGTCGCCGACGCTGGTAAGCTTTGACACTTCGTGACATCCCGCGCATATGTTGACATCTGCCTGATAGCTGGTTGAAGTTAACGACTCGCCCTTGCTCAATGCACTCAATACGACCTCTATTGTCAATGGTATGCAGAACCGTCATCTGTGGCAGATCGTTAGCTAACCATCGTTCTAGTCGCGGAAGGCGAGACGCCCTCCCTAGATCTGTACGCAGATATCGTCAGCATGCCGAAGAATACGGAAGTAGCGCATGATCCGATGACTGCCGAAGGCAAAAAGAACGCGAAGGAAGAGGGCAAGCGCCGGACGCGCCAGCTACTAGCGGCTGCTCAGGGCGGTACACCGACTCCTGCCTCGGATAGTGTAGAAGAGCGGGAGACGAAGAGAGCCAAGAGCGAAGGAGAATCTGTATAGCTACATTTACCCGTTTCTTCCACACCTCTCTCGTTGCTTCGAACAGCCTGCTTCGGCCTCATTGCGTGGCAAACCACGGCGCGCGAAAACTCACATGACCGCGTTTAAGATTTCAAGCGGTCTGCTTTGGGCGTCCGGTCGATAGCCCCGAGTCAATTTGCGGATTATCGGCCTCTTCTGCAGACCGCCACCACCTCCCGGCGATCCCTCAGACATGGCACCCCTCTCACACCCTTCGATCCGCGGTACGCGCATCTTACGATCCAGAAAGTTCGCGTGCTGAACGCGTCCAGATGGCTGGTTCCGCGAGATCTCGTCTCAATGGCCCGGGCAGGCCATGACCCTCAAGGTCAACAAAATTCTGCACGTCGAGAAGTCTCTGTTCCAGGACGTACTCGTCTTTGAGAGCGAGACGTACGGAAACGTTCTCGTGCTCGACGGTGTTATCCAGTGCACCGAGCGCGATGAGTTTTCGTGCGTGAAACTCTGAGATGTTAATTGAAATACGTGCTGAAGCGCGATCGATACAGTTACCAGGAGATGATCACGCATCTGCCCATGGCGAGCCACCCGAACCCCAAGAAGGTGCTCGTTATCGGTGGCGGTGACGGTGGTGTTGTGCGTGAGGTGCTCAAGCACGACACTGTCGAGAAGGTCGTTCTGTGCGACATCGACGAGGCGAGTCTTGGGCTGCGTATATGCGCTCTATCAGAATCTAACTATTGTATTATCATAGGCTGTTGTCCGCGTCTCCAAGCAGTTCCTTCCGCACATGTCCGAGCTGCTCGCATCTGACCGCGTCGAAGTCTTCATCGGCGACGGCTTCAAGTTCCTCGCCGACAATACCGCCACATACGACGTGATCATCACCGACTCCTCCGACCCCGTCGGACCGGCTGCAGCTCTTTTCGAGAAGCCGTACTTCCAGCTCCTCCACGATGCGCTCACTCCGGGTGGCCACATCAGCACGCAAGCCGAGTGCCTCTGGCTTCACCTCCCTCTTATCTCTCAGCTGCGCGAGAGTACCCGGGAGATCTTCGAGACTGCCGATTACGCTTTCACAACTATCCCGACGTACCCGTCCGGTCAGATCGGCTTCGTTGTGTGCTCGACTGAGAAGGGCCGTGACCTGAAGACGCCCGTGCGCAAGGTGCCGGACACCAGGTACTACAATGAGCAGGTCCACAGCGCTGCGTTTGTTCTGCCTGAGTTCGGTCGTGCTCTTATTGAGGAAGGCAAGAACATCACGCCCAAGTTCGGTCGTGAGGGTGTTGCGATTGCTCAGGCAAACAAGCCCAAGAAGAAGGTGCTGCTTCTTGGCAGTGGCTTCGTCGCTCGCCCCGCTGCGGAGTACATCGTTCGTGACCCGTCCAACTCGCTGACGATTGGTAAGAGCATTCAACCTTTCGTATCGAACGAAGTCCTAACCCTCTTTAGCTTGCCGCACGCTCAAGAGCGCCGAGGCGCTTGGTGACGGCCTGCCCGAGACTAAGGGTATCTCGCTCGACGTCAACAACACGGCCGCCCTGGAGGCTGAGGTCGCCGCACACGACCTCGTCATCTCTCTCATCCCGTACACCTTCCACGCCGAGGTCATCAAGGCCGCCATCAAGGGCAAGACCGACGTCGTCACCACCTCCTACGTCTCCCCCGCTATGCGCGAGCTTGACGCAGCGGCCAAGGAAGCCGGTATCGTCGTGATGAACGAGATCGGTCTTGACCCTGGCATCGACCATCTTTACGCCGTCAAGACGATCGGCGAGGTTCATGCCAAGGGCGGAAAGGTCAAGCAGTTCTTGTCGTACTGCGGTGGTCTTCCCGCCCCGGAGTGCTCGGATAACCCGCTCGGATACAAGTTCAGCTGGAGCTCGCGTGGTGTGCTTCTTGCGCTGCTCAACAACGGTAGCTTCTACAAGGACGGTCAGGCTGTCAGCGTCAAGGGCGGCGACGAGCTCATGAGCATCGCCAAGTCGTACTACATCACCCCTGCGTTCGCCTTCGTCGCGTACCCCAACCGCGACTCGAAGCCCTTCAGGGAGTCGTACGAGATCCCTGAGGCGGAGACCGTCGTTCGCGGTACTCTTCGCTACCAGGGCTTCCCCGAGTTCATCAAGGCACTCGTCGATGCTGGTTTCCTTGACCAGGAGGCGAAGGACTGGTTGAAGGAGGGCATTACCTGGGCCGAGATCACGCAGAAGGCCGTCGGCGCGTCTGACTCTTCCGAGGCGTACGTGCATCCTCCCCGATGTTTATATTCGCAAGCCTTTACTGACTGAATGGCATGTACAGTGCGCTCATCGAGAAGATCAAGTCGAAGACGAGCTTCCCCGACAAGTCCGAAGAGCAGCGCATTATCTCCGGTATGCGCTGGATCGGTCTCTTCTCGACTGAGAAGGCGCCCGTCCGCGCTGGTAACCTCCTCGACACGCTTTGCGCGCGTCTGGAGGAGCTTATGAAGTACGAGGAGGGCGAGCGCGACCTTGTCATGCTCCAGCACAAGTTCTTCGTCGAGTGGGCTGATGGCACCGAGGTTCGTCTACCCTTCGCACTGTGGTTCACGAGAGTGGAATCTGATCAGTTTCTTGCACAGAGCATTCTCACTTCGACTCTCGAGGCATACGGCGCACCGCAGGGTCACTCCGCCATGGCACTCCTCGTTGGCGTACCGTGCGGTATCGCGACTCAGCTCGTTCTCGACGGCGTCATCAACCAGAAGGGTATCCAGGCGCCGTACTCGAAGGAGATCTGCGACCCTATTCGCGAGATCCTCGAGAAGGAAGGTATCGGTATGGTCGAGAAGGTTCTGTAAGCGGCGAGTTCGTGATCGCCTGTAGTGCTAGAGCAGTGCGCATTGTTGTATAAACAAATGTATATTTTGAGTAGACCCTCGTTGCAGGGTTCTGGGTCTGGGTCTTAGTCTCGCAAGCTTGATGAATTCGGTCAGTACACATCGAACGTTCTGTGCATGCGCGGCGCCTTGTGTTGCAACTTGCTGATAGGTTTGCAAGTCTTTAGGATAATCGAGATAAGTATGAGCAGGGATGTTGTATATTAGAGCAGTGTACTGCAGTAGATGTATACGATAACGTTACAGCGGTGTTCAGACGGGAAACCTTCACACTCCGAGCAAGCTAAATGCGCGGGTCGGCCAGTCATTCCTGTAGACCGCAGTCAGTATCCCCGCGCGGCTGATATGACTGGACTGAAGATATACCTGATTAGTCGCAGCTCCCGTCCGACGGTCCATCCTTCCACCTTTCGTCCGTCTTCGCACAATCGAAGCTCTTCTTCCCCAACCTCTCGTTAACCTCATTATGCCTCTGACAGAGCCACCAGCTAAGCCCAGTGCGCGAGCTTACGTCTGGCGGGTTCGCCTTCATTTCCGTGCCCAAGTGATCTGCACAGTGCGAGCACGGATACAACGCCGGTAAAGCGTGAAGCAGGTTCAGCATGTTGGCGCGCTGGGTGACGTTCGGCTTGTCGGGGTAGTATGCGGCGGTGGTGTGTAGGAACGCCCAAGTTGCTCGTCCGAGAACTTCGACGTCTGGAGGGCAGTTCTCGCGCGAAGTAGGTTCGGGTGTTGATGAAGATGCAGCAGCGGCCAGGGACGCGGCTCCAGCAGCTTTGGAAGGAGGCTTGCCACTTTTCGCGCCGGTATTCGGCTTCCAGTCACGGAATGCGGTACAGATTTTGCACGGCTTGCCATCAGGTCCTATGATCATGCCCGGAGGCAGAGGTTGCGCGGAAGGCTTAGCCTGGGTGGTCTGCTCGCCCATGGTGCGCGTTGGAAAGAGTAGAGAGTATTGTCAGGTTCAACATGGTCGCGGCGGTGAAAGCACCGTGCTGAGCAAGACTCGCAGCATCACTGACGCGCCACTCCGATCGCCTTCGGCACGACTTGCTCTTGACCGTCACCTGGGGCTTAACACCGTAGCATCGGATTCAAGAGACTACACTCGGCCTGTATTGCTGCTAGCCCAGGATGGAAGAAACGACACTACCTGCGGATATTTTGGTTAAGCCAAGCGAAGAAGAAAAGCCCGAAGGCGTCCTTTGCGGAGTGTAGTATGCGATTTCTTACATGGTAAGGCTATATCTAACGCGTCTAAACAGGTGCCACCGACAGTTTTCACGTTACTCCTGCCCGAGGTGTAACTTGGCCTATTGCTCGCTACCATGTTTCCGCTCCGAGGTACCTATGAGTTCTTAGATATAAGATCCGGGAGCCACAACTCATCTACGGTTGTAGGCTCACAATTCATGCTCTGAGGGCTTCTACAAAACTCAACTTGAGACTGACATCCGCTCCGCTCCGTCGAAGTCTGCTGAAGAACGCAAAGAGATGATGGAGGTACTTAAGCGCTTTGAGGAAGAGAATGCCGATGACGATCTCGACGAGGATGACGAAGAGGACGAATTGGAAAAGAAGCTCCGGGACGTTAATCTGGGTGGGTATATATGTACCTTTAAAGGCAAATTCTCTCTGACATCGAACTTTTTATTCCAGATGATGCATCTTACGACGAACTCTGGGAGATACTGACGCCTGCTCAGCGTACGAAATTCATGTCTGCCCTGCAAGATCCATCTTCAACCTTGGCGCAGGACTTGCTAGCAGCTTCTGGCAACGAAGAAGACGAACTGCGACTCTGGTGGGAGCCTGACGCTGAGGATTTGGCTTCCTCGGTCGCCAACAACTCTTGGATCTTGCCTCACGCTGAGGCGCGGCCTGAAGGCGCCGTTGAGAAGCCGCAGCTCATGAGCGTACCTGCATCCCTGGTTAAGCCACAACAGAGTTCGTTTCCACTGGCATATAATCATGTCACCATTTTGTAAGCCGTTCTACATACTCACTGTGAACCAACTTGCTGATGATGTTATCAGTATTGCGTACGTGTACACCTCAAGACATCTAACAACTTCACCGCTCTCACACTCTACTTCGGCGAATGTGAATGGCGATGCTCGGCAAATCATCTGTGGGATAGTCCCGTTTCTTGCAGACAAACGGTCTACAACACGCTTCCCTACGCTGGAAAGCGCTATCACGGACGTTTGGTCGCGTTTTGAACCGGTATGCATGATTTCGCTACTTTTGTCGACTAAACCTGACAGCAACATCCAGGAATCGATGGACTCCCGTTCCTTCGCATCGCTGCTTAAGGACACGGCGAAGCTGTTGCGTCCAATACCAGTTGTCCTGCTAGACGACACAACCGCTGCTTCACCAGAAGCAATGTCTTCGCACCAAAACGCTCTCTTGGCTCTATCCGACCTACACGCTCTATTTTCTTCCAATGTAACAAGTCCTACACGACCAACGCCTCGAGCAGACCATATATGCGCCAAAATCGCATTCTACGCCGGTCAAGTCTTGTCGACCGATGCGAGATTCTTCGAAGGGCTCGCGGAGGAGGTCGACGCACGTGCGGATCGGGAGACCACTCAGAGCCAGGAGTTTCCTACATCTGAGAACCGACGGCCAGAACGGCGTAGCGATAAGCCCCGTCAAGGTCGTATAGTAGAACTCGATTGAGCATGTACGCATACATCTTGATATTCAATGGTGAGGCTGCGCGCCGATGTGTCGTCTTTATACGTAGTACATGGACAGTCTATGCTTCAATCCATGCATTGTAAGAAAAACAGGTGGTCAAACAGCAGTACAGATACATTTATCTATAGGCGCCCACAACTATACAAGATGCATCCTACGAAGCAGCAGCAGCCGCCTTTTGAGCCTCTTGCTCCTCGTAAAGCTTCTTGAGGAGGCCAGGCGCATACACATCGTAAAACTCGTGAACGAGCGATTCCTGCGTCTCGTGCGGGCGCTCGCCCTCAACCTGGCGCTCGGGGGCGAAGAGCTCCGTGCTCATGTAGCCGGTGATCTGCCAGCCTTTCTTCACCTTCATCCCAAAGGTTACGCCCGTCTGGATGCCAGAGCGAGCACCGAGGTCGCGATGCGGGCTAAAGAGCATTGTTAATGGGCAGCAACTGCGTCAAAGGGGATGAACATACTAGGCGCGCTCCAACGAGGAGGTGTACCAGCCCTCTGCGGCGGGTTTGCCGACGTCTGCCATGAAGCGCTCAACTGCCTTGGTCGTCTCAAGGTCGCTGACCCCATAGTTAGACATATCGAAGTACACCTTGGGACTAGGCTCCTTCTGTCCGACGATGAACTCGTAGTAGTACGAAAGACCGCCAACGCCGCCATCGCGAGGCTTCATCACAGCGCCCTCGTCATCCGCATTTTCAGGGAAAAGGCGGCGGTAGAGCTTGCGCATGTTAGCCATCGAGTCGTCAACTACCGGACCCTTCAAACGGCCACCGAGGGTCATGTCGCGCACGACATCCTTGAAAGAATGGTCGGCCCACGGGAAGAAGTAGAGCTTCAGCCGATTCTTCTCCAGGGGTACCAGATCAGAAGCGATAGCGATAAACCGCAGGCGCGATGGTACGCCCTCATTGGCGAGGTAGTCGCACATCATATTGAAAGGGTCTTGAAGGGACGGGTGCAGCAGAGGAAGTAAGGCTCCAACGGGTTCGAAATTGGTCTGGTGGCCCGTCATGGTAACGGACGTTTCGCTTGTCTGGCGACGAGGAGGCACGTAGTAGGACTTCAATCCAATGAGACCGTTAGGTTCTAAGTCGAAAGCTAAGACGAGTGCTTTGTAAGTACGAGAGGCATGCATTATCAGAACAGACGAACGTACCCAGTGCGTAGTGAGCCTCCGGTACCGGGATGTCGGAGCTCTTCAAGTCGGGGAAGAGCCACTTCTCGATGATGTCCTTCCATTCCTTGCTGCCCTCCCTGTCGACAAGACCCATGCTGCCTTCATCCCACAGCCAATCGATGATACCACCGCCCGCAAGACGCAAACCCGTCTCCGGGTGAAATGGATCAATCGCGAAGCGAACACGACGATTGGCCTCTTCGGCCGGACTCTTCGTATGAGAGATTTGCCAGGACAGCTCGGTATTCGAACCGTCGCGCGTCCAGTAGGTGCGCGTAGCTTTCGTGCGGCCTAGGGTCGTGAGACCGTTGAAGCCGCCGAGGCGAGCCCACCAGAACTGCAGCCAAGATCAGCGCCGGCGAAACGATGGTAGATCAACTGTATTCACGATGAGATGGGCAGCTTGGGCGCGCACAGGGTACTTGGCGCTTTCGAGCAGGGAGGCAAGAGGGCGAGCCGCATTTTTCCAGTACCAGGCAGACTGTTCAGAGAGGACAGGTAAGATCTACATTCGGGCTGTTAGGGGTGTGCAAGGTAGACATATGCGTCAGACGTACCGAAGTCAAGATGTCAAAGACTTCAAAGCCAGCACCACCCGACTCTACGGGTTTGTCCTCGAGCTTGTACGAGTCTCCGAGAAGCTTTGATGCAACAAGCTTCGTGACCTCTTCGGTAGACTTGCCTTCGCATTCGGCAGTCGTGGGGAGCGCCTCGGACGCCTTGATCTGCGCTAGAAATCTGCTCAGAAGCTGACTGAATGATACTCGATACGAAGCGTACCGAAGTAGCGTCCGTCATCCAGCAACTGCCTGAGTTCGCTAGCCATGGTGTTGCGGGGGATCGTGTGGACATGGCATATTCTTTCCGACCGTTTATCTAGTCCATCGGCAGTCGCGTTCCGGACCCACTATTCCGCCATCAATCGTCAATACGCAGTACATTGTGGAAAGCTGATAGGGATGCAGGATGGACCAAGTTGCCCACGTCGAGTCTACGGCTGAGGCACAAGGAGAGCGGCTCCGCATGGTCAAGATGGCCAATATCAAACAAATCTCACGGGCGCACGTGAGTTACGCGTATTCGATCCCAGTGCTTTCAAGACACCGATCCAAGGTGCGTTCATCTCAGTATCACGATGCCAGTAGTTTCGCATTTGGTGTGACGGAGACGTAAAACTGACTATTCCTGGTTACATGTACAGTCCTCCCTCTAGATTTCGTACCGACCCGTAGACACAGGAGCCTTCAATCTTCTGCATTTCGCCTTGTGCCCACCCTGTTTCCAATCTCTGCACGCAATTTCAGTTACAGATCTATGACAGAAAGGACGGGTTAACACTAACTTCACTTGACAAGGTTTGCTGCAGTAGCGCGCCTCGCCGCATCCCACGCAAAGTCGCGTCGGCGTCGGCGGCACTGCTGTGTGCCATTCACACATTGACCAAGCGCACATCTGGGCCAACTGCTTTGCCTCGTCATATGCACGCTTTTCAACCCTCTCCTTTAAGCCCGACTTGACACCGAGTTCTTGCCATTCCTTTGCGAGTGTGAAGAGAGCTTGATCCGCAGGGCGCAAGACTGCCGCCTCGCGGATGCTTTTCAGAGTCCTGTACCACGTCATCGAAAGTGACTGTAGAAGCGAGGGATACCGGGATAACTCTCTTGATCGTAGAGCGTGCATGATGTTCTGGACATCCGTGACGGTAGTAATTGCCCCTGTGCATGTATCTGATCAGCACTGAAGGCGAATCATCAGATGGGGGCTTTGTGAGCGTACATTCCACAGAGCTGATGGCGTCAAGATTGACAACAACTACGCGGGACAGGATATCAAAAAATTTGCAGTCGAGAAGCAGATGCACCGTGTCCAGGTCAGCTTTTACGTTGGGCACAGAGGTGTGCAGAAGCGTGCTGGAAAGTGATGCATGAGGACAGTCATGAACGTCAAGACAATGCACACATACCAAAAGATGTTCATCGTTCGCTGGAGAACGACCTTTATGCCTAGCTGCTCCTTGACGTGATGTTCGTGCCGATACAACGCGAGAGGGATAGCTGAGAACACGCGCGACGATATGCAAGCAAGACACAGCATCGAGCTGCTGGTTACAAGGATAGATATTACCGCCAATACATCAGCGAGCAGTATGCCCCAGAGATGACGGTTTCCCAAACTAGATCGTACACCGGAGAAGAATGCCTCCGCAGTTTGGTGGGGCAGCACTTCGTCGTGGACAAAAGCCATCATTCCCGGTCGATCGATAACTTCATTCAGCTCATACGAAGCCTTATAAGGGGCGAAGATCTTGGGCAGCAAAGCCCAACGGGGTTCTCCAGTCTGGTCGTCATCATCCTCGCTGTATATCCAAAGCAGTACTGCAATCTTCCGGAGCCATGCAGTTGACGGAGCCACCGGAAATTCGTCGCAGCTGAGGAGAGGATTGGTCTCATGAACGTGAAGGTTTTAGCGAACACCGCTTACCGAGCAATCGCCCAATGCATATAGAGTTCGCTCCGGAAAAGGCGTAGTAGTCCTCCAGTCTCTCTAACTTGACTGAAGTATCTTTTGGTATCATGGATGGCACCTTGGGCTTTGAAAATCGTATGGCGTTTCCAGAAGCCGGTCCACATTACGTCTCGGGCCGCATGTACCTCATCCATGATCCGAGCTACTTCGTCAGGCGGCAGATCCAGCGGGATAATGGGTTTTTGGCTCTCCTGAGACGGTAGGTCCAACGAGCTAGTTTGCGAGAAGATAACTGCAAGTATCACAAGGATGTTAACTTGCCATGCAGGCTAATAACAAGTTTGTGTTAGTAAGACGAGTAGCTTGTACGGGTACGACACTTGCCAGATCTTGAGCTGAGTCGACCATGAAGAAGTCCGGAGAGTGAAGAGCCTCTTCGCATAGAGCACACAGTCCTGCACGGAGCCAGCGAGCCCAATTTTTCACCGTCCTATCGTCACGCCCCTCATTTATATTGAGTAGCATAATCCTTAACGTAGTGTCGACGCCAGAGATCGCTTGTGCGAACCGTCTATTAGTGCTTGACGATGCGCCAGGCTCGTTTCGATGACGAAGTAATTCCTTAAGATAGTGCACAGCCAGTTCAGGACGATTGAGAAGAAAAATCATGTAGTCGTGCTGGAAGGGTGGAAAGATTTCATCGCGTTGATTTGAGAGCATGCCACTGTATGCCATTTTCCAGGCCGAAAATGTCTCCCGGTGTGAACGCATGTAAGCAACATGCGCAGGTCGGTTGGACGGTGTCTTAAAACTATAAAGACGGTATCAAAGGTAATGTTATTTAGCTCGCACTGTATTTACGCACCATGGTTGGGACCAAATATCGAGGGGGGCGGCGCTGAGCAATGTGTAAGGATACGGGCATGATAACGGTCGAGCGGGATCGAGCGCACCAAGTGTGCATAGCAATAGCAGCGACACCACTCAAACAGAGTAAGTAGTACTAGTGATGCAGTCAGTTCGAGTTCACTGAGATGAGATGACAGTCGGGGACGAAGCCACGACACGAAGACGCGCCGCGCGTGTCGCGCGCTATGTACATATGACACGTGCCACGCCGCGTGACCGCGCGTGCATCCGGCGCAAGCGAGTCACCCCACTTGCTCGACCTCTTCGCGTACCATCATGGCACTTCTTTCCATGTTACCCGCATCATCTGTTACTTTTGAGATACCAGGGTCTATCAACGATGTTCAATGATTATGAAGGTTCGCAGCTTCAGGGTGTCGCAGTCGTTTCAGTACTTCTGCGATGTGAGTGTCACAATACTCGTACAGTGCTCCGTACATATCGTACACTTTGGCATACAGCAATTTCACAGCAAGAGTCCCAGCCACGAATGTCTATCCAAGAACCAGCACCTGCCCGCGCGGGCGCCGCGCTATGCCCAGCGCCCGAGGAGAGCCATAAGAGCGCATCCGGCGCACATGCACCCCACCGCATACAAGACCTTGCCATTGCTTGCTTCTCGCATCTCCCGGCTGAACAGGAAATCGTGTGCGAGAAGTTCGACCAGCCCCGTATAGATCAGGATGCCGGCGCTAGTCGCGTCGAGAATCCCAGAGACGATGCTTGCCTCAGTGCTGCCGGGATTGTATGAGGTGCGCACGCCGAGGCCCGCTGCGATGCCGATGGGCGTTGTCAATCCATAAAGCGCCGCTGCCGCCACGGGGATATAACTATGTCTTGGAGGTAATTGCATGAACGCAAGTCGTGAGCCGAGCGCGAGGCCCTCGAATGTTTCTGCGTGGGATCGGTGAGCACGCATTTGAGTGGTGTGAAGAGCATGCACGCACGATGGAAGACCAGTACGGCGAACAGGACCTTGAAATTAGGGTCAACTGCGAGGGTTAGGCCGATAAGGACACTGGTACGCCCGCATAAAGTCAGTCAAGGAGCCCCGTTCTCTGACACACGACTGCGGACCTATGCAAGATAACGCCGAACTCGAGTATCCCTATGCCGATGACTTGTGCAGCAACATCGTGAGCGTGCTCGTCCTCTTCCTCATTGTTGTGAGCGGCATGCGCGTGGGAATGGGAGTGTTTCTTCTCTGCCACAGCAATCTGGCTCTCCACATCGGCTATTGGTAGTACTTCTTGGATGTCTTCTAAGCCTGGGGAGGCGTCGCGGGACTGGCCAGCGGCTTCCGGGCCGTGTGCTGAATGCCCTCCAAGACCGTGTCCATGGACATCTACTCTGGGTTACACATGACCATGCGAAGGGAATGCGCGTACGGCACATACCGTGATGCACACCGAGTTTTCGCAACCTTGCTGTTCCAATGCGGAAGGCGAGCAATTCAACGATGAAGATGAAGAATATTGATGCAAGAGCGATAGCGAGTGCATAGGGCTATATCAGACTGATTCAGATGTCGATGCTGAGGAAAGGGGATAAGGGTGCGCACATATTCTGTCCAGGCTTCTGACAGGCATGGGGAACTAAGTTCTTCGAGGGCGGGGGACAGGAGGTGGATGAATGCTGTTGCAATCTTAGACGACTGTCAGCAGTTGCAATGGAGGAAGTTGAGCACGCGACGTACGATTACTCCTGATCCAAAGTATTTTGCGAAGCTGTTGAGATGCCAGATAGTCAGATGAGTGTCATAGGTGGCTGCAAGATATTACGCACTCGAATAGCGCAGGGGGGACCCCTAGCCACGGCGTGCGTTTTGCGAATACGGGAAAGAGTGCTCCCGCTGAGCTGCCGGCCCATATGATGAAGATGGACGCGATGCGCAGGCCTGTGTAGTCTGTAGAGCCGCCACCAGAGCCACAATTTGTGCTATCGGACATCGTTGGAAGGAAATTGGAGAGACGAGCAGGGGGAGGTTAGAGGTAGCGGCGTTCGCCAAGCTGAATGAACTTGAAGAGTGCGCGAATTGTTTCTGCACTGGTGCCACGCGAGGGGGACCCGTGCGGTCGTATTGATTCAATACCTGATTTCTGACATGCCGCCCCGGCGGCGTCTACCAATCAAAAGCGTTCAATCACCATCTGAAGGTGTCGGTCGACGGGCTGTACGCTACTCGGTGCACACTCGTTGAGACGGACGCGAGGCTACTATTCACCGAGCCGGAGACGAGGAAGAGCGTGGTCTGGCGCCGATTTGCAGATAACGGACTGTGGCACTGACAGTTGGGTGCGACGGTGAAGCGGTCCGATCAATCCGTTCAAGTCGCGACGTCGGGCCCGGCATGCATCTGTCTCTTTCTTCCACCATCTTGGCTTCTTTTGTCTCTGTCGGTCTGACCGTCATCCCAAGGTTCTCTGTACTGTGAGGTCCCTCATGCACCCGTTGAGGGGTACTTGCAGACATCTGAACGTGGGAATTTGAATGAGGACCTTCGCGATGACAGGCGATGACTGAAGAGTAACGGTAGGGCTGCGATTGGCACGGTGGTTGCCGATATTGATTGCGTTAGACATGGTGTGGCCCGACGTGCCTGGCTAAACTCCAGAACACAGTCGAGCTCGGTGCACACTTCCTGCCTGCGCGGTCCAACATACCTTTGGTTATCTATGAATGAGAAAAGAAGTGCTGTCTGGTACTGCTATGTTGATGTGCCTCCATTTGCACATAATGCATAATGCATCTCCCGCTTTTCTCCCGCTTGCTAGCCTTTACCGTGGGCCCTCAGTTGCTCAGGCGTGATGTCTCCGTCTACCATTGCGCCGTTCAACTACTGCGAGGGTACTAGCTCACAGCGCATCTACTGTTGTCAACTGGGCACATCATCCAGGAATCGGCGCAAACTTCCCCGATGTCACAGGGACTGTTGCGGTGGTACGAAGGCCCCTACATAAACCCAACGCCACCATAGGCGCTCAGCGTGCATCCCGAGCGGTACCAGCTTTGCGCCTTTACCTGAGCTAGCATCAAATCCGTGTTTAGCAGTATGTCAGACGACGCCGACAGCTGTGGCTCTGGTGGTGGTTCTACCGACCTCACTGGCCTTCGCATCGCCTCCATCTTCATCATCTGGTTGGGAGGCACGGCGGGGACACTCTTCCCTATCCTGGCTAAGCGCACGTCTCTCGCGGTACCCAAGTCTGTCTTCGAGTTCGCGAAATATTTTGGATCAGGTGTTATCGTGCGTGGCCGTTCCCTCCCCCTCCTCTTCACAACACAGTCTGATTATTTCTTCTAGATTGCGACGGCATTTATTCACCTTCTTGCACCCGCACTCGACGAGCTCGGTAGTGACTGCCTGGATCCCAAGTGGCAAGACTACGTGCGCCTCTATTGCGTCGTCATGATCCACCTAAGCTGAAGCATATATATCCAGCCTTATGCTCTCGCGCTCGCGCTCTTGTCCATCTTCCTTCTCTTCGTAGCCGAGCTCTTCGCCTTCCGCATCGGCACGGCGAAGCTGAAGCGTCTAGGCATTCCTAGCTACGGTACGGTCTTACACGCCACTTCAATCCCCAGCCGCTAACGCTGTTTACAGACGCGCATGGTCACGGTTTGGGAAGTCACGCAGCGCACGGTCCGGAGAGCAGTAGCCACAACCACGCGGGTAACGATCTCGAGGGTCAACAGCAGGACTCAATGACCAAGAAGCTCGACACAGAGTCAACGTCGTCGCAGGAAAGTGCAGAGGCCATGCACTCCGCTCTCGCTCAGATCATCGGCATCAGCATTCTCGAGTTTGGTGTCGTGCTTCACAGGTTCGTTTGCGTTACTACTATTTCCGCGAGGCATGGGCTCATGCATCACGTCCAGCGTGCTCATCGGCCTGACGCTCGCGGTCGACCCCGACTTTAAAGTCCTCTTCGTCGTCTTAATCTTCCACCGTAAGCATCTTTGCAGATATTCACGGTCAATGCACACGGTCTGACGATGTTGCAGAGACATTCGAGGGCCTTGGTCTTGGCTCGCGTCTGGCTTTCCTACGTATCCCCGGCAAGCACCAGAAGTCGATTCCCATCATCGCCGCGCTCGTCTACGGTCTTTGCACGCCCATCGGCATCGCTGCGGGTCTCGGCGTGCGCACCTCGTACAACCCGGGCAGCACGACTGCGAGCATTGTAAGCGGCGTGCTCGATGCGGTCAGCGCCGGTATCCTCATCTACACCGGTCTCGTCGAGTTGCTTGCTCACGAATTCCTGTTCTCACCGGAGATGCGCGAGGCGAGCAACGGCAAGGTTGCGTACGCCGTGGGATGCATGGCTCTTGGTATGGGACTCATGGCGCTCCTCGGTCGTTGGGCGTAAATGTGGGCCAATAATGAACGAGTAGGTAGAAGAAGTCTAGATGACTGTGCGATGCGTGTGATGTACTGACTAGCTTTCATCTTCAACAATCATTCCATATGTCGTTCGTTACCAGAGTAGTCGAGAGATCTTTTTTGATTACCTTTTAGGTGCAGCACACAATCGCAAGAGACGTGGATGATCGTCTGGGTATCTGATAGGCTGTGTGGCATGAGTACATACATCTATGGGTACAACAGCACTTCAATGTTTTGTCTCCAACCTCACTGCATGCCGAGCAAGCGGTCTCGTGCCTCGACGTACCGTCCTCGCGTCCCCTGCACAACCTCTTCGGTCATCGTCCAACCATTGCCATCCTTACCTGCCTCAAGTCCCTTCTTGAACCCTTCTTTCGTCAGCCAGTCGCGGAGGTACTGCTTGTCAAAGCTGGGTTGAGGGCCACCGGGAGCGTACCCGTCGAGCGGCCAGTAACGCGATGAGTCAGGCGTCAACGCCTCGTCAACCAGAATGAGCTGATCCTTCCCGCCGTCTTGCGAAGGGATGAGGCCGAACTCGAATTTCGTGTCCGCAAGGATGAGCCCGCGGGAGTGAGCATAATCGGCAGCCGCTTTGTATAGCTTAATGGCGACGGTGGATATCTGGTCATACAGGTCTTGGCCAATGATCTCCGCGGCTATTGATAGGTCAGATAGAGTTCTCTTCCGGAAAGGAACGCACTTACCGCGCTCAGGCGAGATGTTCTCATCGTGGGCGCCCTGCTCCGCCTTCGTAGACGGAGTAAAGATGGGTTCAGGGAACTTTGAAGACTCGACAAGACCCTCGGCGACCTTGATACCATGCACAGTGCCGGACTTCTTGTACTCAGACCAGGCCGATCCTAGCAAAGCTCCAGAATGTTCACCGCGCAAGCTATGAGCAATGCGTACCAGTCAAGTATCCGCGCACAATCGCCTCAAGCGGCACAACCTTGGCCTTTTGTACCAGCATAGTGCGACCTTCAAGCTGGTCCTTGTACTTGTAGACCTCTGGCATCATATCAATGTCGACGGCCACGACGTGGTTGGGAAGGATGTCCCGCAGTTTGTAAAACCAGAATGCCGAGATCTCCGTTAGCAGCTTGCCCTTTTCGGGGATGCCCTGCAATACCGAGGGCCGCATTAGACGAAACACTATGCTAGAAGAGATGGCGTGCGACAGCTAACATTCTGCAGGATGACATCGTAGGCAGAGATACGGTCGGACGCGACGAAGAGCAAGTGATCCGGAGAGGAAGTCTCGTAGATGTCGCGGACCTTCCCTTGCGACAGCAGCTTCAGATCGGGCAAGTCAGAGTGTGTCAATGCGCTGGGAGTGGGTTCCGACGCGTCCATGTCTGTAGATGGAGGTTGCAGACAAGTCGAGATGGCCCGAAATTCCCGGTGAATAGGGGCACTTCACGTGGGATCACTTTGAATTTTGGTCAAACGCGCCGCGCTGAAGTTGTTCTTCACGGTCATGGTTCAGGACAAGCACGACTCGTTTGCGGCCTTCGCGCATCTACTCTCGCCACTACTGCTCAAGGCGCTATCTGACCTTGGCTTTGCCCGACCTACACTTGTTCAACAGAAGGCTATTCCTCTCGCACTTGAGAACCGTGATGTCCTTGCGCGTGCACGCACAGGCAGTGGAAAGACTGCCGCATACTCTATTCCGCTCGTGCAGAAGATAATAAACGCAAAAGCTGTAGGTATGCAGAGCACTTACTGGCCTTTGCGCGTCTAATATGTTGTACAGCCGCTTAGCTTTTCAGACGACAACCGGCAATGCACGCGCGCTCTCGTCTTCGTACCCACCAAGGAGCTTGCCGAGCAGGTGTCGACGCAGATCAAAAGCCTCGCCAAATATACCGAGAGCGACTTTGTCATCGCGAACGTTGCTGGTGGAGTCGGGGGACAGGCTCAACGGCAGCTGCTTGCCGACAAGCCGGACGTCGTGATCGGGACGCCTTCGAAGGTACTGGCTCTCTTACAGTCCAAGGTACGTCCTGCATATTGTTGTTCAGGTTTATACACGTACCCACTCTTTTTAGACGCTTTCCTTGGCACATTTGGAGTCATTGGTGATCGACGAGGCCGATCTTATCCTCTCTTACGGACACGATGAGGACGTGAAGGCTATCTTTGAGGGCGGGTTCCTGCCGAAAGTCTACCAGAGCTTTCTCATGAGCGCAACTATGACTGAAGATGTTGACGTGCTTAAGGGGCTGGCTTTGAGGAATCCGGTGAGTTCAAGCGCATTACGCTCTTGATGAGATCTTAACACTGCGCTAGGTTACTCTTAAACTGCAGGAGGACGAGGACGAGGCGGCAAACCTTCAACAATATTCTGTCAAGTACGTCCAAACGTTAATCTCTCCAAACGGCGCTAACAATCTCCTACAGGTGTTCAGAAGTCGACAAGTTCCTACTCACCTACGTCATCCTTAAGCTCAAGCTCATCAAAGGGAAATGCATCTTGTTTGTTAACGACGTCGACCGTTGTTATCGCTTGAAGCTTTTCCTAGAGCAGTTCTCTATCAAAAGCTGTGTGCTAAACTCAGAGTTGCCATTGAACTCAAGGTTCGGCGCAGCGCTTTTTATGTTCATATCGTATTCCTTACTGACGGTCGTCGCAGATATCATGTTGTACAAGAATTCAATAAGGGCGTCTACGACTATATCATTGCCACGGATGAGGGAGGAAAGATCGAGATGGATGATCCGGATGCTGAGGTGCCGGAAGAGGATGAGAAAGCGGAGGTCGAGGTCGAAGAGGAAGAGGAAGATGCTGAAGACGACTGTAAGCCCTGCGTTAATATTGGTGGCGCGTCCGATGTCTGACCCTGCTCGTAGTCATCTCGACACAGCGCCAGCCTGAGGCTGGTCCTTCTTCACCCCCGCCTGAGCCCAGTTCAGGCTCTAAAAAGCGCAAACGCGCCACACCGCCTCCTAGCGAACGCTCTCGAAAACGCAAAGCCCGGAAAGCTGATAATGAGTACGGAGTAACGCGGGGCGTCGACTTCATCGATGTGGCCTGTGTTCTCAACTTCGATCTGCCCACGACCGCTCGATCTTACACGCATCGGGTTGGCCGCACCGCGCGCGCCGGGCGCTCCGGCATGTCGCTATCCTTTGTAGTGCCGAAAGACGAGTTTGGGAAGGATAAGTCTGTCGGGGGCGTCGCTACAACGCAGCACGACGAGAAGGTGTGGACGCGGATCGAGGCGGATCAGGCCGCTCGCGGCAGCAAGATACGCGAGTACAAATTCGACATGAAGCAGGTGGAGGCCTTCCGCTACCGCATGGGTGACGCGCTCAGGGCGGTGACAAAGAGCGCTGTTCGCGAGGCCCGGGTGAAGGAGCTCAAGCAAGAAATTCTGAACTCGGATAAGCTCAAGGTACGTTCCTCCGTCCATCCTCGGGAATTCGTCGATCGCGCTAACGTTGCGTGCACGGACAGGCACATTTCGAGGACAATCCGCTCGACTTGGAGTTCCTGCGGCATGACAAGCCGCTTCATCCGACGCGCGTGCAATCGCATATGAAGCATATCCCGAAGTATCTTCTTCCGCGCGTCGCTTCTGTTCAGACTGCGCAGGCCGCACAGGGTGATCAAGACGCGTCGTCCGCCGGTCCGAAGGAAGTCGGCTTTGTGCCCTTCACGAAGCGCGGAAGGGGTCGCGGAAGAGGACGTGGCGGAAAGTCCGGAGGCGGCGGGCGAGGAGGGAAGAAGAGCGATCCGCTCAAAAAATTCCGGTAGCCAATTGCGGTCGATGTTTGCGTACTCGTACTGCTTCTACATCACACTTTTACCATGAGGCCTATACTTTTCTGCTTTCTGTATTGCGCTTCATAACTACAGAATGACGCACTTCTGTTAGCTATCTGCCGGGGGTCCAAATTCGGGAGTTAGAGATCCGTCATCATGGACCCATATGGTTACACGTTCGGGTCTATCAAGCCCGGGTACCGGTAAGTTATCTGCGAACTCCGTCACTTGCGAGCGACCACCATCAAGTTCAACTTGAGCAGTGCCGACTATACATGTATCGCCGCCTCTCTATCCGGACAGCTGTGTTGTTATATATGGACAGTGGGCAGCGTAGCAACGATGCCGCCCAGTGATTCTTGCGCCGAATCCAAATATGCTGTGCGCAGTCAGTGCGCAGGCTACGTCAAGCTTCCAGAGTTGACGCTGGTCTGTTTTAAGACCTTCTCGTTCTACTTTCCCTTTCATCGCCAGCTGGCTGCTCGACTGTGCTGAAGTACAGTTCTCGCAGAGCTTACCGCCATAACGCAACTCGTTACCCATGGCAATTGCGTCGTCTGCAAGTCGGTGGCCCGCGGTGCCACAATTGTATCTCGAGAACGCGCGACAGGTCTTTCTCCATCGCGGCCTTGCAATTCGCTATATTCTCCTTCCCCTCTCCCTCATAGCACTGCTTTGGACGATCTTGCGCTCTTGGACCAGTGGATCTACTGCACACAGTCGTGTCTTCGGCGGCTGGGTTGCCGACTGGTATGCGGAACTGGGCCAGCCCTACTCGCACAAGCCGCCGCCGTTTCCTCCGTCTCCCCCCAAGTCCTGGGACATGGCGGCGCGGTTGGTCAAGCAGGAGTTCGTACATACACCGCGTATGAGGATGTTGCAGCACCACATGATGAGCTATTGCCAGTGAGCAGAGGACATATCGACAAGTGCGTATTGTGCCGCGAGTATCGAGCGCATAGCTGACTGTCAACGACAGTTTCAATGGCTGGGGAGTGACGCTGCATGACTCTCTCGACACAATGCTGCTCATGAACTTGACCGACATCTATAGGCGCGCTTACGAGCAAGTCGAGCAGGCTGACTTTTGGCTTCATCCGGTAAGCATTGTCACTCTATACGGCAACACTCAGGGCTTTATATGATTCTAGGGGCGTAAGGCACCCTTTTTCGAAACGGCCATACGACATGTCGGCGGCCTGCTCTCTGCGTACGCGATCTCGGGCGATGCGATTATGCTCGAGAAAGCAGATCTGCTCGCGCGCAAGTTGTCACCCGTATTCAACACTGAAAGCGGTCTACCCCAGTACAGTGTCAATCCTAGCACGTCAGTACCCTCACCTTGTCGTCGAAATAACTTGATCTTACTCCGATCTGCAGAGGCGTTGTCAGCGACCGCAAGACGGTTTGTCTGGCTGAGGTCGCTAGCTGCCAGCCTGAGTACAGCTACCTCAGCAAGGCCACCGGCCATGGAGATCACGTTAGACACGTGCGCTACCCAGTCACTGCCCATCTATCGAATGGTTCATGAATAGGTTTGTAGGCAAACAAGGTGTGGCACGTATTGCAGAACGCGGATGTCTCGAATTTCGGCGGCATGCTACCGACCGACTGGCGGGTGAAGACCGGCGTACCTAACGATGGTGCTCGATCGTTCATTGTATAGTCATCACCAACCCGCAGCTGACCTCTTCTTCAGAGAAGCTGACTGCAGGCGCTCAGGGCGACAGCGCTCATGAGTACCTGCTGAAGCAGTACATCCTCACTGGGAAAACGGACAAGGCGCTGCTTGAGATGTGTATGTATTGCGCGTCGTATTGTTCCGCATCGGACTGATCCTATGTGTGCAGACTTGAGAATGACTACGCATATGATAACGAGAATGCTGTGGATGACACCGAAGCGCAAGATTCTCTTCCCCGTCGCCACTCGGGGAGTCTTGCCCAAGGATATTCGCGAGCGCACCTTCGAGCATCTTGCCTGTTTCCTACCTGGGCTGCTTGCACTTGGCGTCCAGCACCTTCCACTCGACGATCTTGCGTCCGTCGGTGTCGACTTCCAGGCACTCGGTAACGATCTCAGTCCAGCAGGTCAAGCTGAATACGAGCTAGTCTCGCACTACAAACTCTCTGACTTACACCGCTGGGCTGCCGCTGGTCTTGGAGAGGCTTGCGCAGTCATGTATGCTGATCAACCAACGGGTCTGGCTCCCGACGAGGCGCAAATGACCCGGACCGCAGTGCGCTGGATCGACCAGCTTGAGGCTTGGAGGCAAGGGGGCAATGCGGGGACCCCACCTGGCGTTGGACCCGTGATACCAGTGCGGGGAAAGGCGGGGTTTGAGTTTCACGAATACGAGCTAAAGCGATTTGTGTACGAGTTGCGTCCGGAGGTGCGCACTCACTCATGCCCAGGCTGCACCGAGGTCCTCATCCGTGGCACTGCGCAGACGATCGAGTCGATGTTTGTACTTTGGCGCACAACCCGTGACGAGCGCTGGCGTGTGCATGGTTGGAACATGTTCCAAGCCATTGTCAGATCGGCGAGGAAAGATACCGGATATGCGTCCGTGCTCAACGTCGAAGAGTGGCCGCCGTCGCATAAGGATTCTATGCCAAGGTACGTTGCGCAAGTCGGGGTCCATTGGAGAGCCAAGCTGACCTCACTTTCTCCCCCAGTTACTTCACTGCCGAGACGTGCGTCGTACTGATTGGATCTTCTGCTGGAAGAGTTGCTAAATGCTTTTTCCCTGGCTAGATTGAAATACCTGTATCTCCTCTTCTCCGGCGAGGAACTGGTCCCGCTCGATAAGTGGGTATTCAATACGGAGGCGCACCCCATGCCCGTATTCATGTGGACAGCGGAAGAAAAGGCAAAGTTCGGGCTCCAGTAGGCTACAATACCGTTACCGCCGTCCGCCGCCCAACGAGCTGCGAGGTAGGGTGCGCAGGTAGATGCATTCTGCGATCATGATCATGGACATCATAGACAACTCGGCAATCGCTCAGCGATGACATTGAGGAGTAAACATGTACCGGTACGGTACATACCGCCCTCGGGTGTGGTTTATGCGGTCAAAAATATTCGTCGGGTACTCCGGGGGCACATGAAAACGGCTTGGATTGTTCCGAGATCGAGTGTTCCTGGGAAGTGACGAGGGCGCACTGACAGAAGTTGGGCCCCGCTCCGGGGCATTCATAAATCTTCGTATGGGGCAGAGACATTGAGACTGCGCCCGCGGAGGGGAGGCCGCCGGCCGGGGAGGGCAGGGCAGGGCGGGTCAAAGTTGTCATACGAGAGCGACTTGTCATTGGCGTACGGTCCGGGTGACGGTCCGATCCCGCGGCGAAGTGCCGACCTGATCAGGGGGACATTTCGTGACGTTCGGTCACCCTAAGAGCAGACGAAAGCGCGCCCCGAGCCAGCGTATAAGAACCCGAATCCGAAAATCGGGCCCGCATCTTTATCTCTACGACCATCCTCCTATCTCCTACCATGTCCTCTCTCAAGCAAGGCGAGTTCGTTGGCTCTCTCGACTGCGGTACAACGTGGGTTTTCAAGGTCATCATTTGCCGGCGCGAACGATCTAATCTCCCATCGCTGCAGCTCGACCCGCTTCATCATCTTCGACCAGTACGCGAACATCGTCGCTCTTCACCAGCAGGAGTTCCCCCAGTACTATCCCCACCCAGGGTAAGCGCCCTTTCCCCCGCACTGGTGCCCCGCATTCAATGTATGACCTCACCTGACGCTTCTCTTCTTATCTTTGATCTTTAGATGGCACGAACATGATCCTGAAGAACTCCAGGCTATATGTGAAGATTGTATTGAGAAAGCCAGTGAGAAGCTGGAGCAGGCAGGATGGTCCCGGGACAGCGTCAAGGTCATCGGTACGCGTGTCTTGAACTAACGGTCGATCGCTCTTGAGCTAACAGATCCCATGTGCCACAGGTATCACCAACCAGCGTGAGACAACGGTTGCATGGTCGCGCAAGACTGGCAAGTCCCTCTGCCGTGCCATCGTTTGGGACGACTCGCGTACCAGGAACCTCGTCACGTTCTTCGAGCAGAAGCTCAAGAACTACGGTATCGAGACTGCGCCCGGCCACACTAAGCATGGTTCTGCTGGCGTTCAGCTTCTCAAGGAGCTTACCGGTCTCCCGATCTCGACCTACTTCTCTGCGTTGAAGCTTCGCTGGATGCTCGAGCACCACGAGAACGTTCGCGCCGCCCACGAGTCCGACGACCTTATGTTCGGCACCGTAGAGTCGTGGATTGTCTACGTGAGTAATTGGACTTAGTATGGTATAGAGCGCGGTCTGATATCTGACTTAGAATCTCACTGGCGCTACCGATGGCGGTCTTCACATATCCGAGGTCTCCAACGCCTCGCGAACCCTCCTTATGAACGTGAAGACTCTGCAGTGGGAGCCCCGCCTCCTCAAGTTCTTTGATCTGCGCGAGTCGATTCTCCCCAAGATCGTCTCGACCTCCGAGGTCTACGGCAAGGTCGGCAAGGGATCCCTCAAGGGCGTCCCGATCGGCGGTCTCGTCGGTGATCAGCAGGGCGCGTTGATCGGCAACAAGTGCTTGAAGCAGGGAGAGGCCAAGTGCACGTACGGCACTGGTGCTTTCCTCCTGTTCTGCACGGGTGAGGACATTGTTCTGAGCCAGCATGGTCTTCTTAGCACGGTACGTCGATCGCATATGCCCAGTTGATTGAATTGCCGCTGATGTACTCCATTAGGTCGCGTACCAGCCTGGTCCCAATGCGAAGCCCGTCTACGCCCTCGAGGGTGCCATTGCCGTAGCAGGTAGCGCAGTCAAGTGGTAAGCAGATAGCTCACCTCACGCGTCGATCACCTTTGTTAAGTCTTCACTAGGCTCCGCGATTCCATGGGCATGATCAAGTCGGCCGAGGAGATCAACGAACTCGCAGCATCCGTCCCCACCACTGGCGGTGTCTTCTTCGTCACTGCCTTCTCTGGCTTGCTTGCGCCCTACTGGGACCCGGCAGCGACTGGTACCATCGTTGGCCTGTCTTCGTACACGACGCCCGCACATCTGTGCCGTGCGACGCTCGAGGCAAACGCTTTCCAGACCCGCGCCGTTATCGACTCGATGGAGCTCGATTCGAAGGCACCGCTCAAACAGCTGAAGGTCGACGGAGGCATGACCAACGGCGAGATGGCTATGGAGATCCTCGCTGACATCGGTGGCTTCGACGTTGTCCGCCCCGAGATGCGTGAGTCTACCGCGCTCGGTTCCGCACTGCTCGCCGGTTCCGCCATCCGCCTCTTCGGCTGGGACATTACCAACCCCGAGACGCTCAAGGAGGTCAACACGGCCGGTGCGCACACCTTCACGCCTGCCTTGAGCGCCAAGGACCGCGCGCAGCGCTGGAGCGGTTGGCAGCGCGCCGTCGAGCGCTCCCGCGGCTGGGAGGAGGGCGTCATCTCTGGCGGAGAGAGCGACTCCGAGTAGGTGATGTTCGTGCGCATACCATGGCCCCCAGTTTTGCTTTCTGGTATCGCGGGAGATCCTGGCTCAACAAAGACACCTTTTGTATTACATATGTATTTTGTGCTGTTGTATCCGTACAAATCTAATACCCCATCAATGTATTTGTGTACCATCATGCCATACTTGATTGTTCAAGAGATCGGGGGGAATGAGTGGACGTTCGTTGCACGTTCAAAATGCCGGGTACCTATGTGTTGCAATTGCTACAGGTTGTTGACAGTACACGTTCAGCATGTAAGGATATAGTCATAGTGTACAGGTTGGATGCTGCGCTCCCGCTCTAGTGATCTTTGATTCGCTTTCCACACATCTCCTTGTGACGGCCTTCCTTCCAGTCTCTGTTACTGGTGGTTAGTCACTCCTTCAGGCGCTTGAGCAGCGATCTGCTCACAATCTCTGGCAGTCCGGACCGCAATATCGCGCTACGCCGCACCCTCGACATAGCTTCAGCTTCTTGTCGGTGGCGGGCTCCCAGCTATGGCGACACCTCTGCCAATCGCAGATCTGCTCGCGGTGATTTTCATACTCCGCCTTAGAGTAACTCGGGTCCAGTCCAGCCATACAATGAAACCTGTAAAATAGTCCAAGCCAGCGAGTGCTGATTGGCGGCGCCTCCTCTTCCAAGAACTTGGAGCCATTCTTGTGTAGGTAGCTGTGGAGGTTTTGGTTGATCGCGTAGACGAGGATATCGCTGAGATCGTAGATGGCATCCATATAGTGAACGTATCCGGCCGCGTCGCCGCTTGTGTTGAACGACTCGAGGTACTTGAACATAGTCATCACTCGCTGCATGTGGGTCTCTGCAGTTCGTCGACAGGATCAGTCGACCGCCTCTCAGTACCGATCGATAGACGTACTTCTCTGTTTATCGCTGTCGTAGAACTCTAGAGCGTAGACGTTTACGCCGTGCGCCAGATAACGGGCAAAGTCTTCTGGCAGTAAGATGTAACTTACATCTCCGGCCATCGCAAAGTTCTTGAGGACATCGCTGTATCAAGTACGATGATGAGATGCGTGAATGAACATCACTTTCACTCATTCCTACCTGAAGACGACAATCGCGTTGCCGTAGTTTTGGTGATATATCTGGTGGTCATCGTACCGCTCCACTCGCAGTATGAGCTGCGTTAGCAGTCCTGACGAAACAACGTGTTCACTGGTCTCCGGGAAGTCGCCGAGGTTATATAGAAGCTTCGATATGCTGGCCTCGTAGTACCTGTTCCCTGCCTTGCGGCCGTACGCCTGTGCCTCTACATCCGCGCAATCATACACGATCCTATTGATGATCTCCTCAGCGCCGTATATCGCCAGGATGTCGACATAGAACTGGGATCTCGCATTAAAGAAGTCGTTCTGTGGAGGTACGGCTTCCCTCGATTCGTAGAAGATGCCCCACAGGCGCAAGGCGTCTCGGCCTGTCAGTGCGCAGTCTTGACTGGACTCCGAAGTCAGTTTGAGCCAGGCGAAGAAGGTCCACTGCACGACGCGAGTCTGAACGGCTTTGTTCACCCGATCGTCTCCACTGGACGTTGTGTCAGTAGAATTCATGTCATGCTTAATAGACACTACCCACAGTAATTTGCACATGCGGACGTACGATCCGATCAGGTGTGTCATAGTCTTGAAGACATGCCGGAGAGGATGCGTAAGCGTTATATGGCGGAAGCCCCATACGTATTCCCAGAACTCGGGCGTCAACCTGTTGACGAGGCGCTCCGAAACATCGACTATTTCCAGTTCGTCGACAAGGCAAGAAGAACATGACAAGAGACCCAGCAGCATAGTCGATGTAGGCTACACGCCGTAGCAAGATGAGATCAGTCAGGACAACATGCGGTCATAGTATCGTACCTCTTGAGATTCATCGAAGAATCCCGGTTCGTGTATGGCTTCCATGGTAAACTCGAGAAGGCCCTCGTCAAAGAAAGAGCGTAGCGTCTTCTCATCGACCGTGATCTCAGAGGCGGTGACGTCTCTATTCAGGCTTCGGATGACACCAAGCGATACGCGTAAGAACTCAGTGTGTGCAAGATCGCTCTGTTTTCTTCGCTTATATGCGCGTCTGACGTCTTTCATCACGGAGTGCATGTCCCGTAAACCCTTGACATCGTACTGAGATAACTGCTTCAGCATCGTGATCGGAATACCTAGTATCAACTTGCATTACCGGTGGTATATCCTGAGGACGAATTTCGTACGAGAAGACCCCGAAGAGCATTATGAATGGTGTGCTGGTGAGACTCGAAGAGTTGGTACAGAGGAGAGCTGGCTGTCTAGCAGTGGTGAGGCGATGTGTGGGTGGAAGATGGATGCATGAACATGAGTTCGGTGGTTGAGGGTGGCTCAGATTAAGAAGGCGTCACGCTTTGGCCGCTTTGGGCGCCGAGGCATGTGGTTCCTCCCACGCCGTTATGTAACTGCCATTGTCTTCATTGTTCGGTGCACAAAGGGCTCAATCGCGTGGCCTTGTGCGTGGCTATGCTTCCCTCCATTTCACGCACCACCGCCGCAATGGCAGAGATGGCCATCTATTCTTGAGTGCATCCTAAAATCCAGTGAGTATCTACGCTAGGCTGCGACGAACAAAACCCCCTCCGCCTCAGGCGCGGTCCCCTAGTATACAGCGAGAAAGCAACAAACGATTGAGATCAGGACAGCGTCAATATGCGATAGTTCAGTATGCGTCGTAGCGGTAGATGCAGTATGCGATCCCTCTTTCCTCCCTCTCACTTCCACAACAAGACATCTAAGGTGGGATGCCGAAGCGAATCTTCTCGCTATCGCTCCAGTTCCACACGGGTAACGGATGCGCCTCCGTGTTGAACACCCATTCGTGTAACGGCAAAACATCGTCCTTGAAGATCAAGTAGAGGTACTTGAACGTCTCCGCGAGCACAAAGCTGCACGGCAATCAGTACTGCTCGTTCTGAATGCTCAGCGCAGTTATATTACGTACCTAGGCATAGAATCCTTGAGCTGTGCCGGACTACGATCGACCATAGACGCAGAAGCGAATCCACTCTTCGTCTTCGTCTCCCGCTCGAGCGCAACGAAGATATTCCACGCATGTATGCGCCACCGCTCATCGCCAGTCATGCGATAGGTCAAGAAGAGCGCCTCGACGGCCTCAGGACGAAGCTCGTAGTTCGTGCGGCGCAGAGAGTACTCGCGCGTCTTGATTTCCGGGCGTATCTTGTCCGCAGTGGGCCGCACTGGTGTGACGGGCGACGTGCCAGGTGCGGGTCCGTGATTGCCTGCGAGACGCCATGCCTCAAGCGCGTCAAACCAGCGTACGGAGTCGGTGGCCATGGACACTTCGTCTGGGCTGAGGCCGGATGGTTGGTCGTGGTACAGCGTGGCGCAACCCTCGCTCATACCCTCGGCCGCCCACCGGTGAAGATCGCTGAGCTTGTAGTTCGAGAGCAAGCGTAGCTCTTCCTTTCCTTGATCATTGAGGTCGTCGGCGAGGGAGAGGAAGTCGACCCCGAGCGAGGCAAGGTTGTCTAATGGGAGCTGGTTTACACCAAGAGCGAAGAGGCCGGGCATGAAACATGCGAGATGCTCGAAGACGCGGGTTGCCGAGTCGTGTGGCGGGATGCCCATAGTCAAGGCAGGATACATGATCTGACGTTCAGGAGTGAGGTGGATTAAGCGGGTCAAAACATGGTTCGTCATGCGCAAGTCTGCGAATGAAGGTCAGCAGCATACGGCGGCGTGGATACTGCTCACGTACACATCTCGAGGACAGTCTTGTCTGTCTTCGCCGTCATTAGATATTGCTTGATAAGATATTCATGTCCGGAATCGGCCATGGCGCCGACCGACAAACGCGAGTCGACAGGCTGCCCGGTGTTGAGGTTGAAGTACGTCGGCATCATACCACCCGTTTGAGACAGATTAGCATTCTTGAGCGCTTCCCAGGTATTGTCGGCGTAGCGGTAGTGTTCGACCTTGCCAGATGCCTTGCCGAGGTACATGTACTCGAGTTGACAAGAAGCAATCTCGGCAAGTGCCCCTTGGAGACGCATTCCAGTTACGCCGCTGTTAGGAAAAGGTGGTCAGAGTGAGTTCCTGGATAGACAGGTACGTGGGATACGCACGTAACGGTATTGACGTCAAATAACGCAAGTCCACTTGTCGTGTTGAAGACGGGAGACAACCGTGTGCCGAGATCTTCGGCTTTCTCGAGCAGAATCGGGTCCTTCGACAGGGCGTAGGCAGAGAGCAGGCCTCCTAAATGACGAATTGTCGTTTCGAAGAATGGTGCCCTCTTGAACTGTGAACAAGTGGATGAGTACATGATCCTCGGGCGTATGAGCTTGTGCTAGAGTGCGAGATTATGCCAAATATGACTGGTGCTACGACATTCACCAAGATCCAGACGGTGTATGGAGAGGTCAATCATTTTCAAGCGGGATGAACCACTAATCCGATCAACGATTCGGCGCTTGCACGCAGGCTACACGCGCAAAAGGAACAGGGGCCACACGAACTGTCAGCACGCGACCACTTCTCGCGGGACCATGTCGGACTGGGAGTACACCGCAGACAGAGCCCAGCATGCTAATGCAAAAGCGGCATGAGAAGGAATATTGAACTCACCTCCTGCATCTCAAAAGTTAACTCCTTTACGCCAAGCATCGCACGGTCGAACATGTCCGTCAAGTTCATCAGGAGCATGGTGTCCAACGAATCATCGCGTGTAACTCCCCACCCATTGAAACTAATGATCACTAGCGTCAGAATAGAGCAAGTTGACATTGTGATCGGATGTACCTGTCCGCGAACGAGTCCGTGAGCGGACGTAGCTCATCGTGAGGATGCGCGAACTTCTCGTAACCCTCGTAGCCGTGAACGAATGCCGCTCTGACGCGTTCGGCAGCTTCTTCCCAGCTCTTCGGGCGGGCAGGAGGAAATTCGTGGATGACAAACTGCACGGTCGGGCTCGCGCCGTGCTGTTGTTGTTCAGGCTTGTGTGGTGGTGGCGGCGGCGGAGGTCCGTCATGAGGAGGTGGAGGTGGCCCGTGACCGTCCCAGTCAGCCTCCGCTAGTTCATGAGGTGGTCCCCAGTGTAGATAGTCTTGCGGCCAGTCCGGAGCGGAAAAGGAGGTGAATGTCCAGAGTAAGGTGATGACCGCGACTGGAAGGACGATGTAGCGGAGAAAGAGGCCGCGATTCGAGAATATATTCTGCGTCGGGCGTAAGAAGCTGAGGGCGGCCATGGTCGCGTCGCTCACAGACCCTCGGCGCACTGCGAGGAGGGTTGTGGTGGTGGGCGGAGGCGAGCTATATCTCAGGAGACGGTCGGATTGAGACCGCCGTGTTCACGGTTTAACTCAAGTCTTGGCGTAAGACACATGGCTATATGTAAACCCCGAGATAACTCTCAGTGATTTGCCGTACACCGAACGAGATGTAGCTTTGCATTCGTAACATGCACGAGCACCATGAAGGCAGGAAGAAAGCGGGGAAAGACTCTGCGGAAGTACTGCGCAGTCGGCGTATAGCAGGAGGCTCTCGACTGATGCGTGAGAGATCGGAGAACGGGCGTTCGGCGCGTCCCTGTCGGACATCACAGTTGGTGGTCTCCGGTTTCGTTCAACGCTCTCGAGCCCCCTTCGTCGACGTCCTCGATGTCTTCCTTCGAGAAGGTCGTCAAGAACGCCTGCAAGCCTAAGCATGCGCCACCCAAGGCTAAGGTGCGTGCATTAATGCACACGAAATGTTAATAGCGGCTAACCTACTCGCTCAGTACCTCGACCCCATCATCGCAGCTACTTGGTCGGAGGATGGAGCCATTCACGACGTCTGCAGGGCTCTTGCACCTCGCTTTCGCGAGCCTAACGCCACAGTATGCAGTTCTGCAGTCTGCCTTGTACTCTCACATTGCTGACGTTGAGTGGGATGTGAACTAGGTTGTATTCAAGGCACTACTGGTCTTGCACACTATGATTCGCAACGGCGCGACAGATAAGGTCTTGGCCTATCTCTCCTCCTCAGAGATACTACGTCTCAGGAACGTGGGCTCTAGTCAGTGGGAGGGTACGCCTGTCAAGCCTTCCCTGCATGTGCATGAAGCGCTCAACGCGCGCCATCAGGTTACAAAGCGCCTGAGAATCTGCAGGCCTACGCGGTATATCTCGACGCGCGTATCCGTGCATACAAGGACATCAAGCACGATGCTATCCGCGTACAGTCTGAATCTAATCGCGACGCGCGCCTTTCACATTCGCTCGAGGAAGACGGACAGCGTGGGCATTCGTCGCGCAACAAGAAGGAACATGCGCCCCCAGCAGAACCGCAAGGGCTCGGGAGGAGCAAGACTGTTATGGGCCGCAAGTTGCGCGTCATGTCTGTCGAGAAGGGATTGCTACGGGAGACCCGCGTCGTACAGAAGACGATCGACGCGTTAGTCGCATGTCAAGTATGTCGTGTCCCTTCTCGATAAGGAAGTGGCGTATACTGAACTTGACCGTGTTAGTTCTACCGTGACGATCTGGAAGACGAGTTGAACATCTCAGCGCTTCGGATGCTGGTTAAGGACCTTTTGATCCTCTTTCAGGCAGGGAACGAGGGCGTGATCAACGTGCTTGAGCATTACTTTGAGATGTCCCACGTCGATGCGGAGCAAGCGCTAGCTATCTACCGGAACTTCTGCAAGCAGGCCGAGTATGTGGTCGAATATCTTGGTGTCGCCAAGAAACTGCAGAACTTGCTCAACGTGCCGATCCCGAACCTCAAGCACGTATGTCTCCTGACGTCATATTTAATTATGTGTGCCATTCTAACCTTGGCACAGGCGCCTGTGTCGCTCGTCAAGAGCCTCGAGGAGTACCTCAATGACCCGAACTTCGAGCAGAATCGTATCGAATACAAGGCGAACAAGGACGCCGCGGATCGTAGCGTGAGGAACGGCACCACAGCACCTTCCAAATCTACAGAGCCCGCATCGCAGCCTTCAAGTTCAACGAGCGAGCCGCCGAAGCAGGAGACCAAGGCCTTCTCAGATTTCTTCTCGGCGATCGAGGAGGAGCAGACCCCGATGTTCAATCCTGCCACGAACAGGTGACCCACGAACTCTTGTATCTAATCCGCTTATGACTGACCTCCGAGCAGTCCAACTGCCAATTACTTTGCCCAACAGGCCGGTTTCAATCCCTTCACCGCACAACCCACGGGCTTCCAACCACAACCGAACGCATTCCTACAACCGCAATTCACGGCCGTACCAGGACCCTTCGGCCAACCGCAACAGCCTTTCGGCCAGCCTACGGGCCTTTCGCCGTTTGCCCAGCAGGCGTTACAGCCGCAGGTCACAGGCAATCCCTTCCGTCCTCAAACAATGGTGTTCCCAGACTCTACAGGTTTACCGTTTGGTGCAGGAGGATCCAATCCATTCCCTCAGCAGCCGCAGCAGACCGGCCTCAACCCATTCCCGCAACAGAATGGCGCCAACCCCTTCCCTCAGCAGAACGGCTCGAATCCGTTCCCCCAGCAGAACGGTACCAATCCCTTCCCTGGCCTCGCCCCTCAGCCTACAGGCGCACCCAACCCGTTCCCGACCCAACCGACAGGCAACCCCTTCCCCACACAGCCGACTGGCTTCCAGGCAAATGGCTCCAACCCCTTCCCATCCTTCTCGAACAACCCGTTCCCAGCATCGCAATCGTCTATCGCACCACAAGCCACTGGTTTTAATACTGCTTCACTCGGCGGTGGTATCGCGCGCCCGGCTTCCACCCCGTTGAATGCGTTCTCGAAGCCGTCTAGCCCGCCACCACAGCCGGTCAAGACGCATGCTACGGGCAGTCGCAATCCCTTCGGCGCGCCTAAGGCACCAAGCCCTCCGCCTGTGCCCAAAGCACCGACGTTGCTTGAGCTGGGGCAGTCTAAGTTCGCGGCGTACCACTCGCAGGGACCTCCGGGACATGGGCAGCAGCAGCAGCAGAACCAGCAACAGCAACCGTTGCAGAGCCAGCAGACTGGGTTCGTCAGTTCGGGCATCGGCAGCATCGCGAGCTCGTTCCTCACGGGTACGGGTGGTGCTGTGAAGCCGGACGAGCCAACTGGCAGTACTGCGACGACTACAACGGGCGCGTCTCTGTTTGGCGTTGGGAGCGCGCTTTCGAGCCAGGGTACTGGCGCGACGTCGCTCTTCAGTACCAGCACTGGTGCGGGAGCGTTTGGCACGGGTGCAAGCGCGTTCAGTTCAAGCGCAGGGTCTCCTGTTAATGGCTCGAGCTCACCACCGCTTCAGCCACAGAGTACGGGTTTCACGGGTCTCAAGGCATTCAAGCCGAGCTCCTCGTTCGGCGCGTCGTTGCTTGAAAGTCTGCCTTCCATCCCGCAGAGCCAGCCCAGTACGCCCGCGGCTCAGAGCCCTCCTCCTGGCAATGGTACCACCTCTCCCTTCGGACTCGGCGCTGGATTGAATGGCGGTGCAGGCTTAAACTCTAGCGCCAGCTCGCCAGCTTTGGGTAATACCACTGGCGTTGGTCTTCGGCCCCAGGCGACGGGACTCGGCGCAGGACTTGGAGCAGGAGGCGTCGCAAACCCGTTCCGCGCGAGTATGTTCCCTGCAACGGGTGGACCAGGTGCTCCGGGTGGCGCGGGCGCATCGCTGTTCTCGCAGCCCACTGGATTGCCTAATGGCTCGGCATTCGGGGCGGGGGCGGGGGCCGGTGGCTTTGGCGCGGGGGCCGGTGGCTTTGGCGCGGGGGCCGGTGGCTTTGGCGCGGGGTCGGGCGGGTTCGGTGCGTCGCTGTTCGGACAGCAGGGCCAGCAGCAGCAACAGCAACAACAGCAACAGCAGGCTCAGCAGGGATCGCTGATCTGAGGATAGTGGAAAGCTCGGACTGGTCGGGCATATATGTATACAGTGCGGACAGATGGGTCGTGCGCGCTGCTTGATTATTGTGATACCTCCTCTCTCATGACTCTTCTCCCTCGCCTCTTTCTGCCTTCACCTGAACACATAGTCACTTGGCAAGACACTGGCCGCTCATTGCTTTCCTTGATTCCCTGCCGTTCGTATCGCCGCTCCGGTACTGTAGTATGCTTTAACTTCCAGTCCTGATCACGCTCCTTATCCCGACTCTCCAAATACGTACGCACTTCTTTGCCGCCTCCGCTCTCCCTTCGCACCTAGTTTCGCCTGCTGTTTGCTTTTTGCATCTATTTCCGTTTTTGTACATGTTCGTGGGGTTGTCTGGGACTCGAAGGATCGTCGACAGAAGATACCTACGATCTGCGAGGTCTCTGTCGCAAGTGGCTTGCAAGGCAAGATCGGCGCATTTGATCATGAGATTGTGGCTGCAGGTGCAAATGGGCTGACGGCGGTGTACTTGCTATGCCAGTACGATTATTGTAACAGTCTACTAAGTACGTCAAGTACAAGACCTGTCATGTTCGAGGCCACTTCAAGTTTGAAGACAGACGGATGGTCGGGCCGCAAGTTGCCGAACCACACGGAGTTAACGGCTGTTAGCTTGATATAAGATGCGCGTCGGCGCGGCCACGCCTGGAGGCCGTGTAGCCTCTCTCTGGGGCTTGAACGCGGGGCTGCTTCTGTCCCTTGACCTAATCCGGGGAGAAGTACTCGGCTCTTGCAAGCTTTCGGCCCGCCCTGTTTTATACTGTCGACTTGCTGTGAAATATCGCTGTTTACACGCCCCCATCATCACCGCACTGAATATTCCGCTTTGAGAACAATGTACACTGCACGCCTCCCCCGGGGCGAGTCTTCTCGCAAACAGTGCGTGCATTGCATTCAACTTGGACCTTCACCGTCATGCTTACCACCCCGCATAGACCAACAAGCATATCGTCCCTCTCTCAATCGCGGCTCGAGGAGGTCGAGCTGCTCCTCAGCCAAGATTTCGTACCTCCGGACGCTATCTCCCAGCTGGACTCTGAGCTCGCTCTCCTCGAAGACTTTACGCGCAGGATTAAAGCGCGGAAGAACGACTCCCAACCTATATCTCGCCTTCCCCCAGAGCTCATCGGCGAAATCATCCAGCTCGTCGCACAGCAGGAACGGCCACGGCGGCCGTGCGTGCGCTACCTCAACCTCCCCTCCCTCAGCATAAACGTGCATGTCGGCACGCTTCCGACGCGTAGCGAGATTGGATGGATACGTCTCGCTGCCGTTTGTCACCGCTGGCGCCGCATCGTGCTGAATAAAGCGTCTCTCTGGGCTGACTCCATCTGCACACTGGCTGGCGCCGAGGGCACCATGCTGGGTCGCGCACGCGATGCTCCGCTCACGCTACGGCTTGACACGCGCAGACACGCGTATAGCGAACGCACCGTTGGCTTCGTGCAGGAGCAGCTGTTTCGCGCGCGCGTCATCGAGATTCACGAGCGCCCAGGGCATAGTGCCGTGTCCGTGTGGCCTGAGGGGACCCACGCCCTTGCGGGGCGAAGCTTTCCTCAACTGGAAACTCTGATACTGGATCTGAAGTTCACTGGCTCATTACCTGTTTCCACCCCGCCTACCGTTCCTATACCCATGTATGCACCCCGTCTGCAGCATCTCGAGCTTCGCGATATCTTCGTCCCATGGACATCCGCTCCTAATCTAACCGAAATTTCGCTCATCCGAAGCGATAAAAGCACCATGATGACTCCCCCTCTTGCACGTCTGCTTCATCTGCTACAGTCTTCGCCACACCTACGCTCGTTAGAGCTTCACGGCTATCTACCTGAAGCGAAACCGCTTGTGTTTGACGAATCTGGCAATGCTACCGGTGACGATATCATCGTCAGCTTACCGGTCCTACGAGAGCTATCAATCACCTCAGAGACCTCTCGTGCCCTCGCTTTCTGGACCCACCTGATCATCCCTCCAAGCGCCGACGTGCGCTTACGCCTGGATCCCACGCACACCATCCCGATACCGCCGCAGATGGGCGCACAAGTTCTTCTCCAGCCAAAACGCGACTCGAGGCGCTTCGAGCTCCTACGCGCTTTAGGCCGCCAGTTCGCACCTGCATTAGCAGCAGGAGCGGACCGACCAATATCCGGCGTCTCCGTCTTCGACTTCCCGGATGAAGAGAGCTTGCGGTTCTGTCTGTTCACGCCGGATGAGGGTCAAATCAACGTCGGGCAAGACGCAGTGTGGACCGGGCCATTCGCGCGGGACTATAGCTTCCGACTGGACGTACAGTTCTGCCGCTGGCCGACGAGCGCGACGTTGTTCGTCGAGACACTCGAGAGCATACTTGGCGCGTTCGATTTCCGCGCTGTGGAGACTTTCGAGCTTATGAGCACGAAGCCGGGCGCGAGTGCAAGATGGCAGAACGTCCTTGCATCGGTACGGTCGCCAGCCATCGTATCACTCGATGGGATGCCGAATGCGCAGCTACTCGATGCGCTCAGCCCACAGATCATGCCTCCTAGACGCGGTGAGGGCGGGATGCGCGTTAGCAGAATGCTGTTCCCGCATCTGCGCATGCTCTATCTCTCCGCGAGCGCGCACACGGACGGATGGCTATCGAGTCTTGGCGCACAGGGCGACGTCATCGACATGTTGCAGCATCGGCTCTTAGCAGGCGCGGCCGTGGACACGCTCGTGCTCGACGAGCAGGCTCTAGCGGCACTACCGGAGCAGGCAAAGGATTTCCTCGATTGTCTTCGCAAGCTGGTGCCGAACGTGGAGATAAGGGATAAGATACTTTTCCGGCCTTCGACGCCTCCAGCCGATGATATGCCGTGGGCGGAGACGGCGCTGTTACTCAATGCTCCAGTCGTTACTCCCTGATGTATGTAGTACCAGTTTTTTTCAACCCTCCTTCGTATTTCTTCACGTTTAGTGTACTATAATATTTGTCCTTGATGTTGGGTTCGTGCCTTCATGTTAACTGCTTTGATAATTTGGATCCTTTGTACTTCACCTGCTACACTTTCAGTATGGTATGCTACACAACTGTCCCGTCTTGTCACTGTTTCGACGGCGATTATCCTTCATTTTCCTGCTTGCACTCAGGCATCGCGCGAGTGGCCAGGCTTTCCCGGGCTTCCAGCCATCCTCCATGCTCCGATGATGAGGTCAACGACGTCCTGAACGCCCGTGTCCTTCTTGATGCTTGTGAATATGGTCGGACCATCGCCGCGCATGAGCTTCGAGTCCCGCGCCATGACATCCAGCGATGCGCCGACGTACTCGGCAATGTCGATCTACGGCCGTACGGTCAGTTACATCCAATGATTGCACGCACGAAGCATACCTTGTTGATCACAAGCAAATCGGACTGAGAGATCCCAGGTCCGCCCTTCCGGGGGATCTTATCTCCTCCCTACTCATTCTCTCAGCTCAGTCCTTCATCCACCTACTACAGACCGACTCACCGCAACATCAATCACATAGATAATGAAGTCCGCGAGCTCGCGCGAGTAGTTCGCAGCCAGGTTATCTCCTCCAGACTCAACGAACAACAACTGACAGCCGTACTTCGCCTGCAGCGACTCGAGCGCGCCTGCATTCGCCGAGATGTCCTCGCGGATGGCGGCGTGTGGGCATCCACCGGTTTCGATCGCTTGGATGCGAGCAGCTGGGAGGGCCTCGTTCTTGATTAGGAACTCTTGGTCCTCGCGCGTAAAGATATCGTTGGTCACGGTCGCTAGATAGATCGCAGTCAGTACGGGAGACGTCCCGGGCAGTGGATCGTAAGTACCGATATTGTAGTCGTCGCGTAGACGCTTGCATAGCGCGAGTGTAAGTGCCGTCTTTCCGGATCCTACGGGACTGTATGCACCCTCTTGTCAGATACACCGCGTCAGCGATGCCGTGTGTAGAACACATACCCGCCGATGCCGATAGTGAAGCCGCGCTCCTCGAAGTTGCGCGACGAGTAATCAGGCAAGTCGCGCTCAGCATACCTACCTACACGAACGACATGTCAGGATCAGACTCGATCTTCAAATACGCGTCGATGCTTGCCTGGATGGTCCATGATCTCATGTGTGTGCCCGTGCTCGCCAAGACCATGATCATGCGAATGCGGGGCACCACCGTCGTGAGTATGGCCGTGTGCGGCGGCAGGCGATGCAGCTCCGGAGAGCTTGTTGGTGAACTGGACTGTGGACATAGTGGGCGTTCAGGTCAAGTTGGTGTCGGACATGTCGGGCCTCTTCCGGAGGTTGGAGCGTCGACCGTCGCGGTCAGACGCGATAAGCGCGTCTAGGATCAGGTGATCGCGAAAGCGGCATGATGGACATTCGCGAGCCCTTGCTCGGGCTATTGGCAGTTTCCCTTGTAAGTTGAGATAGTGTCTGCGGGAAAACATAACATTCAAGACGGACGGATGGCATCACGACCATGGACGAAGCGTACAGAGAGCGTGAGTTCGAAGAATGCGCTCAATCTTTCAACATTTTGCCGTGTCAATAATTCCGTTGACGCCATATGTATTCAAGCTGGAACTATACACTGAGAGGCCAAGTATTCACATCGGCAAGAAGTGTATGATACTATGTGAAGTACAGTGAACCGGAATGAGGCATGATACATAAGTAAACCGTAGCAGGTCGTAGCATGAAAACATCACTTTCAACCAGATTCCACTAACCCATCCGCGAAGTTTATCTCGCATGCGCCCCATCGTATCTCAGAGAGAACAGAGCGCAAGTTCGATTCTGACTCTTCATCTATCTCGTGTTCCTTCGGAAAGTCCAGCTGTAAAGTGGATGGTCCTAGCCCTGCCTGTAGACGAGGCCAGAGTAACTCGTAAAGCTCGCGGACACTCGGAAAAGGCCTCTCACGTCTGCCCTCCAAACCCGATACGACCTTGTACGGATTACAACCGAGCCTTAGACATTGCAGCTCCGGACACACGTAATCTAGGGCGCCACCTATCGCACGAAGATACGTGATGTCGCAGTGCTCAACATAAATCGTGCGTACGCCAGGCAATGCCGAATATATTTGTGTCCATACGTGTTCCGTGCCCATACCCTCCTGGTAAAGCGAGCCTGGAACTACGACGAGTTCACGGATGTTCCCTAGTTCGACATTCAAGTCTTCTTTCAAGGTGTTCAACGCCTCAGCAAAGACAAATAGGTCTGAGAAGCCGATGTTACGACGTCCGAAGTGAATCGCGCCCGTTGGTGTAAGCGGCTCGAAGAGGAGCTCGTCTAACTTGATAGTCATAATAGCATCGCCATGGCGTAGGACTCCCCGTATGATCGATGCCAAGAGTGCAAAGTCTTCAACATCCATCATGAATACGGTATCTTCTGGTGAAGTCAAGGAGACCTTCGCGCGCGGAGGAAGCTCGAGGTGAGAGATAAGACACTCGTGGAGATCTGCGCCAGAGGTGCAATACGATGATATTTTGAATACGCGAAGTTGGGGTAACAAGACCCGTTCATGGATTTGGAGGTTCGCCACATTGAGCATAAATCCCTCGCAAGAAAAGTGCTCTAGATGTCGGGCACTGTCCAAGAGCTCCAAAAGCGCTCCCGCTTTTAGAAAAAAGTCGGAGAGATGCAGTTTAACCAAGTTGGGCGCGGTGATGCGAATGTAAAATCTTCGGGACGTCCAAAGACGGAGAGCCGGCATTTGGACAAGTTCGAACTCCAACCCTCCCATAGAATCCGGTACTAGTGATGCCTGATCGCCAGATGAGAATGTCGTGTGGAGCTCGCGCAACTCGGACAACGGGTGAAGTCGGTGAAGGGCTAGCAGATCTGCGAAAAGAGTGATATCGCCCACGTGTGATATGGTCCCGTGTAACACCCGAGCCCGGTGCAAAGGCATCGCGCGCCATTCCCGCCAAAACTCGTGGTCTCGCGTCCGCATACTAGTTTTAATTGCCCATAATTCGAGAGGAGCCCGGTCGCCAGAGCGTTCCAAGAATGTGGCCGTCGCCTTGGGAAGTAGTCCAACATCCCCTGCCCATATATCGGAGTCGGCCAGGAGTATGTTGCGCCATGTACGACAGACATGAGTTGCACGAACCCATCCTAGAGTACCTTCGCCAAACTCAAACACGCTTTGGGCCGGGCGATCTTGACTCGCCAGGATCGTGAAGACAAGGAGGAGAATCTCCGTTGGGAGGCGGTACACAGGCGCCATTTGATTTGATTGTCGCGCGTTAGTTGCTGCGAACTGTATCTCGGTATTTGCGGTGGGTATTTCGGATATCATAGAGCATTCAGTGGGGCCGAACGTAGCGAACAGTAGAGCAAACGAGTTGCTCGAGATGAACGTCGTGTTCAACAAGCGCAAGCCCCGTGGCGCGGCGCTCGGGAGCTCGGGCCGACGGGCGTGCGACGGTATTATCTCCGAGTCCTTCACCAGATAATATTCCAGACACTTAACGCTACAGTATATGCTATCCGTGCTTCACAGTATGCACTCTCGTGTATTGAGCAGACCAAGAGTTTACATGAGGGGCCGAGGACTGCCCGGCGGTGAAGAGATGACAGGGGATGCTTGATTTACAGACAACACTACGTATATCCAGAGAAAGCACAACATGGTTTCGGAGATGGGATGTGATGATGATGGTAAATGATATAGCCATGTAGGACCAGAAAAAAACTATGCAATAGATGAAGCCGTTCGTGTATAGATCGTCTAGACGGCGATAGCGCTCATACTCGACTCGCTGCCAACGGTAACTGCGTACTCGTGCTTAGCAGGGTCGTACGACTCGGACATCCAGCTCGGTGGTCCTCTGCGACCACGGATGATGTGCGGGTTGCCAAACATCGGCGGCGGCGGCAACGAGGGGCGCCTCAGCGAAGGATTGCTAAAAGTGAGAAAAATATGTCAGCCTCGGGCGCACTACAGCTAGACAAAGAAGTGACATACTTCGCACTCAGAGTCGGCCCGATAGTGAGGCGCGCAAAGCTGCTGGGGAAAAGAGGGTTTCCGGGACCGCGTTCGCCAAGCGCGTCGTAGACGCCTTCCGAGCTCGTGACGCTCGAGGCGTAATGGCGGTTGCTTCCGGTACTGTTGCTGCGCGCACGACCCCAGGTGTATGACGCAGACGATGAGATAGAGCCTGCGAGCTCGTGCGCGTCAGGAAGAGGCGTGAATGACCGCATGGGAGACGTGTGAGAGCGTGCACTGATCGCTGGCGAGTGCGTGTGCTGTGAGCCGAAGAGGCCGGGAGTAACAGGCGTGGTCGAGATGCGGATGCCCTGTACGATTTCTGGGCTTGCCGGCGCAGGTGTGGGAGCCACGTCTTCATCCTCGTCCTCTTCCTGAACCGACTCGTGTATGGTATGCGCGCCAGGACGAGTAGGCGGCGCATCGAGTAATTGAGCGGTGGATGAGCCACGAATGATGGGTTCAATGGAGATGTCGTGGCTGAGATCCAACCAGTCGATATCCTCGTCCGCATGCGACAGACCGTCACCTTCGGGTGGTGAAACTTTGACAGGAATCTCGGGCGACATGCTGCCGGTCATAACCTCATCAACGAGGCCAGCGACGCTGTGATCGGGTGTGGGGATAGCATCGGACGTCTCGCCGCTCGAAGACGCCAACTCGTCCTCATCGACATCGTAGTCAAGCTCTGGAGGTACGCCCAGCGCGCCCTTGATGCGCTGCCAGATGAGCTCGCTGTGCTCGAGGACGCAGCGGCGTGCGCGTGAAACCCAAATGTCGTCCGGGACCTGATCCCGGTCGACCTTCTTGAGCCAGTAGGCCAACTGCGGGGCTGACCACCGCTTTGGGTCAAGTTCAAACACGGCATCTTCCGGGGTGGCAGATACCGGCGTAGCCGCGGGCGATCCCGCGAAGGTTTGCGAAAGCAAATGTAGTAGCTTCGAGCAAGGGGGACCCGAGAACAGGGCGGAGACCTCCTCAGCACGGTTGACGAACGGCAAGTAGACATCATCAGCCAAGGGCATAAAGTTTGCAGGGGCTGTGTCCACAGTGTGAGCGCCACCGATTAGGTTGGGCGAGCTCAGGGGCGCAGGACTATGCGGACTGGTGGACTCCTGTGCAAGCGCGACGAGCTGGTCCGCGTTCAGACGCGGCTTGGAGTCGAGCCCATGGGAGCCTGCGCGGGTGTGGTTACGATGATGCGTAGGGCTGACTGGCCTGAGCGCGGTAGGCGATCCAGGTGTAGCGAACGAAGCCGACGCAAAGCTCATGCGAGGGCTACCTCCCTGCGTATTCCCGCCAGAACCCGTGCGACGATGGTTGTCGCGGTGAATGTGCCGGCGATGGCCGGCCGACTGGGGAGGCTGCTCGAGCTGGATCGGAGGCGGCGAAAGGACGCGTACGATGGAGAGCTTGCATGAGGTAGAACGGCCGGGCTCATGGTTGAGATGGATATGCTGCCCGTATGGGTCGGGCGCTGTGATAGAGCCGCGGCGGGTCGACAGAGAGCGGCGGCGAGTGGTGGTGCTGTTGCTCGAGGGCATGGTGGGTGTACGGGTGTAAGGTTCTGAGATTGCGGGGCATGCAGACGGGAGTATAAGACTAGTCCGGGCACAGGAGCACGAGTCGGGGCCCCGCAGCGATTATGACATCTTTGGTCCCCGCATTCCATCTGTAGCAAACTCTACCTCTTGCCACCATCATCTTCTACATTTACTTTACGTCGATTCACATCGTATCCATCAGCCATCCCGACTCTGGCCGACAAAAGTCGCGAAGTTCTGCCTGGTCGGACTATCTAGGTGAAGGTCAAGAGGAAGGTCTAGGCTCTGCCTGTCGGCGGATCGATATACGCGCGCTTCCGCTGTGTTGTTTTCTGTTGTTTTGTGGACTTCTTTGAGGCGCCACAGCTGACTGTCTCCCTGTGTCTCTCTCACCGATTGCAAAGGCTGTCTGCAAATGTGCAATGCACGTTCGTGGTCTGATCCTGTGCCCCCTTCCATTTATTGGCTCCGTGGTCGTGCGCTGCCGCACGAAGAACGCGCGGTCGCTTCTTTCTGTGACCGCAGAAATACCGCCTGTTGTACGTCTCAGCCGCCTTATATGAAAGACGGGACGTATGATCGTTATGTACACCGTCGGCGGGCACACTGTTCGGGCTTGATGTCGCTCACGATTCCCCCGAGAAGGGACGGATACCTCTGCTACCCGGCGGCCCTGGAGGAGAAATGATTTCGTGTGCCGTGTGTACAGGCTCGGGGCTGCGAGGAGCGCTCTCCGTGATCAATCGAGGGTGCTTACGGTGTGTGGGGAATTTCGTTGGCGACCTCGACTTCGTGAACTTGGCTCTGGTCGGGGTCTGGTGGGGTCGATCTTTCGAACTTCGCTTCCACCTGTGTACCCATCAGCTTCTTCGGGAACATGCTGATATATGATGCGCGACATCTTCCAAGGCTTCTCTATGTTCGCAGCATGAGGTTAGCGGGTGCAGAGGGGCTTCCAGCACCACAATCCTTAGCCTGAACAAGATCCGAACGCTGCGCAGAGGGTGACACTCCAAACGACGTGTGCACATAAGCTGTACAGGAAACTGTGTGTCCTTGTTAAACCTTCTTTCTGAATCTGATGTGAGACTACGCATGACAATCCACAAAGATGAGAACTGGCCGCATCTTGCCAACCTTTGCTACGCTGGCAGTCATCAAGTCTTCGCGGTGTACGCTTTACTTGACCAACATTCCAACTCTCTACGCAATTACTGAAGTCCGCGGTCGTAGTCAAAGAGACGAGGCAGGACGCTCCATCAGAGCTCAGGCAATTCTATCGACCAGACAATGGCCATTGACACATGCATGTTTACTACGAAGGTCCCGAAATCTAAGGCGCAATGCGAACGGTTAGCAAGGTTTGCTTGCATATCTGCCCTGAAAACACTACCGTCTCGCGTAGCGCTCTGCGCAATCTCTTACATGAAGCTTATTGTCCTGAACAACGTACACCGGCATGATCGCCACCTCCCATCCCGATCATCCTCGTTAAACTCAAACCCCCATGTCCCTCATGTCCATTTCCCTCTGACGATTTAAAGCTAAGATATCAGCACTCCGGAGCAATGAATTATGTGACACGCCCTGATTAAAAAGGTCAGACGCATTTCGGACGGGTCGTGTCAGAGAAGTATCACAGCGTACACTTCGGTCATATGGATGGGCTGGAGTCCTCCTAGACGATCGTGGCTTAGCCGTACTGGATGAAGACTGCGACTCTCCACCACTACTATAATCATCATCAGAAGAATCATCCTCCTCGGACGTTCCATGACTGGACCATCCGTGAGCTAGCTTTTGTATGCGGTTCTGGTACATCTCTGTCGCCAGCGCCCTCAAGGTGCTCATCGTGTCCTCGTAGTCCCTGTCCGCACGCCCTCGATCATCGTCAGTTTTCGCTCGGGTCATCGCAAGCTCCCGTTCGCGACGCGTGTCCTGCACCATGATCCGTAGCTCGTTCTCTATCTCGCGCTTTAGCTGCCTCCCAATTTCCGGGTCAACATCCACGACACTGGAGTTAGGTACGCTGGGGTTGGGGACACTGGAGTTGGGGACGCTGGAGTTGGGTCGACCAAAAGACTTGAGATCTAGAGAGGTTTGTGAATGCGCAACAGTTATCTTTCGAAACAGGCGCATGTCTCGGGCACCATGCTCCCCATGTCCACTTTTAAACGCTGTGTCCGGAAACATCTTGTTTCGGCTTGACGAAGCCCGCGTACTCTTTGTGGTCAATTCAGTATGTGATTTGTAGCTATGTGAAGGAGACAGCAAAATGGAGTATACTCACAGTTTCCGAATCGCTCGCTCTGACGTCGAAATTCAATTTCTCTTGGGGTTCGCTGGTGGCCGAGTAGTCTCGATTGCAACGGATACTAAGTTATTTGAAATGCGCAATCATGACCTTTTCTGTAAAGTACCGCACATACCAGTGAACTTGGTGATTCTTCTCGAGGATCTGATCCATCGCACTCCCGCAGTAAGGACAGGAAAGGAACTGTCGGCGAACGACGATGCTCATATTGAGAGTCATTCCAGCTCGGACCGCCTCGGTCCAGGACTGTGGTTCTATGATAGCATCGCCAGTGGCATCTGCGATCTTGTATGACTCGCTCTTGATGTACTCCTCGCCGTCTCTATGTTCGAATTCATGCAGAAGAATGGCGTGAAGTTCCTATATTAGGTGAGTAAGTGCTTGGCACGAGCACGGCGTACGCGTCACAGCATTGAGCATACCTTCCATGACCGGACTCTCTCTAGGGGCAGGATGAACTGCACACCCAGAACATCAATGAGCTTGATGGTCTCCATGAGAGGGTCCCGTAAGTCATGAGGAATGGCGGATGGAGCCAGAGCGTGCATGCGTCTTCCTGAGAGGTAGGCCCAGATGTATAAGGCAGCTAGAGGCAGAAATTTGGGAAAGACAGCCCCAGGATTAAGCCAGACAGCAAACCAGGCGGTAAAGACGTTGCCGCCAGCTTCAGAGGTCACGATGATGCTTGCAACCGAATATAGCATAAATAACGCCTGCTTCAGAGCGGCCTGATCTTCGGGATTCAAAGCGCGGAAGGATGCATGCAGTTCGTTCATCGACTGAACAAGACTGGCATAGTTTAGTGACGCGGATGCACGCAAGTGCCATACAGTGAAGAGGCCTATGCCGGCACATCATGGTGTAACAGACATAGTTAGGCCTTCATTTGACGTTTAACGTTGAGGTAAACACTGCGAACCTTCTCTGGCACGATTCCTTTCCAAGTTGCGCATCTGCCCTATCTCTAACTCCAATGCGCGTACACGCTCTGAAACGGACTGTTCAGAGAATGTATGATCTACGGAGTTAATGAGATTCAAACGGACCGTGAAGTGCGTCAGAGTTGACGAGAACAACATCTTGGGTGTGAGGGCGCGCAGAGTCAGTATGGCCTGTAGAATCAAAACTCAGAACACCTTCATATATGCTGTCATGAATTGATCCCGCAGAGCGTACCACGCGTCGCTAGCTCTGCGTCCCCGGAAGCAACTCGAATATCTCCTGGGACCGTGGCAGATGGCGGCAGATGGTGCGGCACGGCGTGTTCTCCTGTTAATGTGAAGTCTAACGACAAACAGATGATTGACGTGTAAGCTTCACTTACTTGGATGAGATTCCATCTGTGCGGACAGCGCTGCGAAGCCATTTTGCGTAATCTGTGCGACGACATGCACGTCTGCATGAATACTCGCAAGCTCGGTTTGCATACTCAAGAGAGCTAGTCAAAACGAGATACATAAACAGTTCATGTCTGAGGGAGAGGGAAAGAGTCACGCACGAGCCAGTGTCTCGTTTATACCGTCAGAGAGCTGGCTTACGGCCCGATGTATCTCCACGAGCCCCATTCGCGAGTCTTCTTCCATGAGCTGCTCTACCTGTTTGGCGACAGCTTCGGTCTCGTTGTCCTTGTCAAAGAGAACGCTGACGAGATGGCCTATCCGCCGCAGTAAGTGGTTACCCGTATTGAACACTACGTCGTTGACGCACGCATGCGACTTTGGCGCATTGCCTGAGTGGCGAGGGCAAATGCATGCACCATTTTAGAGAGTAGCGCGACAGTGATCCGGCGCGATCCCGGGCCAAACCCAATATCCAGGCGAATATGTAGACGAGACAAGTAGAAGCCAAACTTTTCGAGTATCGCGAGTAGTGTATTGAAGCGTTCACTCACACCCTGCGTCGCCTGTAATCCTTGTGATGAACTTGATGACAAGCATAGCCCTTATTGAACGTACTTTGATGAGAACAGCGATGGCCACGAAGACAGCCTTTCCTCCAGGAAAGGACTGCACAGTGTTGTTTATAAGTATGTAGCAGTATGTGAAGGGACAGACAGAACGCACCTCTGAAGCGGCACCCTCTGCCGCAGCATCGATCAGCACGGATACTCCATGGGCTACGGAACGTAGCACTGAGCGGATCCTCTCAGCGCGCTCTGATCCCTTCCGGTACGCACAGAACGTCTGGCTGATATCTTCGAGAGCATCAACAATTGTATCTGCGGAGGAGCACCTCTGTAGGCGCTGATAAAGGTCCTGTTCCGGATCGCTGAGATCCACACCCGTACGCGCGAAGAAATCGTCAACGGCTTCCTCCCAGAGTTCCTCGAAATTGTCGTTTGCAGAGCTTGTGGATCGCTCGTTTTGCTTCGACCGTGCGTTGTGGGGAAAACGTGGCGGGGAATTCGAAGGAGTGGGCCGAGAGTTTGGGCCCAAACCCGGGCGCGTAGTTTCTGCGCGTGCATGAGCTTGTCGAGTGATGGCACCGAGTACGTTCCTCATTCGTCTGGACAAGGAGATGCGTAGTCGTGCTCAATGGTGGAATGCAAGGAGAAGGCGTATCTCCAGAACACTGCGGTGATGATCGGACCGCAGAGCCTTTTAGCGCTCAGCTGAATCCTTGGGAAACTTGCTTAATACAGCCACACTGTCTCACGAGACGTAGTGCATGATCTCTGCGACACATCGCTGTCATATCTTTTGCATGGGGATAAGAACCTCTTGACGCGCGTGCATCTCAACAGGCCAAAAGTTTCGAGGAAATCTTGGGAATGTCGTGGTTATATCGGTGTTGTTGTACGAGAAGTATGTGGCGACGGTCTAGTTTTCCGCAGTATTGTAAATCAGTTGTCGCAGAGTTATTTGCCGATGTAGACCACTTTGACTCCAAGCCGCTGACGAAGAGGGTGATTGCAGCTCTCTTCAAAGGCTATGGCCGAGCATCACCCTGCTACCGTATTCGCGCGCCGTGGATCCGTATAGCTCTGTAATGGTGGACTTGAGCGCGGCACAATTTGATTAGCTATCGCCGACGTCAGCATGCAGGTTCAGAATGACCTAGAACGCAGCAGGACTAGACTGACTGACGCTTAAAATCGCGCCGAAGAGCTGGAGACGTATATTGAAGAACTTAAAGTAAAACATCGCTTCGCGTAACGACGGCGCAGAGACAACCGTACGCTTCAAAGCATATTGTGATATCTGGCTTTCACAGCCGTGCATAATGCATCAGAAGGCCAGGGGGCATGCGTGCATGAGCGAGATACATGGTGGCGCGGGAAGAGGCCTGAAGAGGCTGGGCGAAACGCGACGTGACAAGGTCCGAGCTGTTCCGAGCCTGTCTGAATTGGCCCGCGTCGACCACGATGACGGAGTTCTCCAACTACTTATCACAGCAACCCATGTAACTGGCGTAACCCGCCGTATGAAATGGAGTTTGACGGGTTAGAGCTAAGTACCCTATACTCGACTAATTTGCAGGCCGACCGGCGTAGCCCGCACATGCTTGAGCTGCTGAGTGCCATGCAACGGAGGCCGACGCGAATACTAATCCTCCAGTGGTCGTAGAGTCAACCATGGAATAAAGTACACGTAAAGCCATGATAGCGATAACGGCTCAGATCTCGAATATCTCAAGCAAATCTCAAGAGAGCGCGCTAAGCTTCGCCGAGTGCCACGCCAGTCAGGCGGCTATTTGAACCGCTTTCACAGCTACATTAATCCCTTGATGACAAGTACCTAGTTGCGCGCTTGGAGTCGGATCTGTCAAACGAGTGACGTATCTCAGATGGTCTTATCTTATCAATCTTATCTGTATGAGCATTCACACATCTACACCTATCCACACCGTCGCGGTTGTGGGATGCGCAGCTCGTCGGCTGCCGACGCTGACTTGAGTGTCTACCACCACCATCAACTGCAAGTCCATTATGTCTGCCGCTGAGACCACTGCGCCTGTCGACGCCGCCAAGGCTTCTGAGGTGGAACCTGAGGCTGCTGCGCCTGCCCAGCAGCCGGAGACAGTACAGCCTGCACCTGAAGTGGCGAAAGAAGCCCCGGCAGAGCCTGCCGAAGCCACGCCTGCGGCAGCACCCTCTGACGCACCGGAACCTGCTGCTACTGGCGCTACTGAGCCTGCAACTACCATGACCACGCCTGCCGAGCCTGCACTCAAGGTTGAAGAGACTGCACCGAAGGTTGAGGAAGCCGCACCGAAAGTAGTGGAGAAGGAAGAGGAGGAGCCACAGAGCGAGCTTACGAAGAAGTTCACAGAGAAGGAATGGGCGGCGCTGAAGGAGTTCCGGGTATGCCTTGTATGCTCAATCCATGAATCTGTACTCATCGCTCGTTGCGAGTTTAGAAGGGCTTGCCGGACGTGTTCAAGAAGGCTTATGTGGATAAGGAGGGTTACACTCCTGCTCCCATTGTACTCTGGACTGTTACCATCGATCCAAGCGGCAAGAAGGATGCGAAGGCGTCCGTTGTTCTCATGAAGTTCCTTCGTGCACGGTGCGTCTACCAACAACGTGTTTATCAGGGCTGCGGGCTGAGGACACCGCCAGTGACCTTAACGTGGAACTTGCGAAGGAGATGATGGTGCACACTCTTCGTTGGCGCGATGAGTTCGGCGTCGATGCTGCCATCCAGGAGACATTCCCTGATGACATATTCGGAAACCTGGGCCACATTTACGGACGCAGCAAGAAGAACGAGCCGATCACGTACGTCACATCTTGCTGCTATCTGATAACAACAAGCTCTAACGGATGAGGCTATAGGTACAACTTGTATGGGAAGATGGGCGACTTAAAGACTGTCTTCGGAGATAAGAACCGCTTCATGAGGTTCGCTGGTCTACATGTGTCTCTGACATATTCCTAACTATCAAGTGCAGGTGGCGCATCAAGCTTATGGAGGAAGGTATCACGAAGCTCGACTTCGAAACTGTCGACCAGATGATCCAAGTGCACGTAAGTTGCATCCTTTCCTATCATCAACCCTAGAAGCTCAGACATCGTCTTCCGCAGGACTACGAAGGCGTGGGCTGGAACAGCCGCGACGCGAACTCGAAGGCAGCCGCGAGCGAGATCTCCAACATCTTCTCGAACCACTACCCCGAGTTCCTCTCACACAAGCTCTTCGTCAACGTACCATCCGCATTTACCTGGATCTTCTGGCTCTTTAAGCCGCTTCTTCCCGCAGCCACACTCGCTAAGATGAAGGTTGCCGGCCGCGGCGCGCATGGAATCGGCAAGGAGCTCCTTCCGTTGGTTGATGCTGCGCAGCTACCCAAGCAGTACGGCGGCACGGCCGACGCTCCGTTCGGTACGAAGTGATGGATGGTACATTCTCGCTCGATTTTCTCTTGATCTATGCTCTACGACAACCTCGACCGTTGTAACCTCATACCCTGTTTCACATCCTACTAGGAAGCTGCTCTGATCTTTATCCCAATGCTATCATGTTATCGGAAACCAAAGCAAGAACCGACGTACACTATGACACATGTCAGAGATGGTATGCTAGCTGTGGCGTTTACTTCTTTGGTGTATGAGCAGTGTCCTTCAAGCGCTTGCAGACTAATTTGTGCCCATTTTTCCAGTCCCTGTCATGAGTGAGTACAAGCAGAACCGATGGACATTGGAAGACGCACAGAACTTGACATGCCCGACCGCAATACCTGGCTTCCCCACAGCCTTTACAAGCACTCAACGGCGTCGCAGGCTTGACCGTGTGATACTGGCACTCTTTCCAAGCGCACAGTTGTCCAAGCCGCTTGGTCTCGCGTTCGTACTCTACCCTCTCCTCCTTCTCGTCTAAGCCCAAACTACTGCCTAACGAGTACCATGTTTTACTGAGGGTTTTCAGGTCCGCACTTTGCTTGCTGTAAGGTCGTATGGCTCGTAAGGTTGGGTACCACTGCCGCCGAAGAGCCTGCTTCATGGCTTTTCCCAATACATTCTTCTCTGCGAGCAGGTTGAACGTCACCCCGAATGCCTCATAGTGCGTGCATATTGCAGTAGCGACCTCTGCTCACGTTTTGTAAGCGCGATCCTTGCAACGATACATGTGCTTAGAAGGCTTACTCGGAGTATAGTCTCCCACTGATGGTGCGAGCTGCACTGCACGCGCCAATAGCTCCAGGCAGTCGTAGTTCCGGACAGTTGGACTCAGCCCTTCAGACGCGGGAACGTCTGTAGACACAGTTCTATGTCTCAACGTGAGTGGCAGCCGGTCGTATTGTGGTTGTTGACACGTACGTGTAAATTTGCAGAACTTCAAGCGCGCATCTACAGTACAGTCCATCATCGGGCTTCCCTTGGCTGACCAGACGGTCCACTGCCGCTCGTAACCCCTTCAGCACACCTGAGGAGTGGTAGTGGCGGAAGAATTCTGGCTTCATGAAGAGCTTGTTCGTGACTGCGAGTACATTTCCCAGACTACCACTCAGAAGGCGCGGTTCTTCAAGCGTACGGGCAAGACGCTTTAACCAAGCCTCAGCACCGCATATACCGGCGACGTCGTCACGCACAAACGTGGCGAGTTCTCCATCCGTAACCCCCGTCCCATACGCATAAGCTTGCAGGCAGTCATACAAAGACTCGAGTGTCCATGGCGCGCTGTTGTCGCGGATGAACCAGGTGAAGGCAAACATACGTCGGATGTCCTCGAAACCTGGTATGCGGAGGACAGCGTAGTCATCGTCTGAATCGAAGGGCGTTTCTCCAGGAGCATGCAGCCAATAGTAGTGAAGCAGCGAGAGCCCCAATGTGGCGCGTATCCGCTTCTTCATAACGCGCTGCTCCTTGAGATCTCCTTCGGCGTTAACCAAAGCAGGCCTGTCCGCCCACGCAGTTTTGCATAGCGCCGCAATCACGCGCTGGATCTGGGGCACCGTGGCGTAGCCCTTGTGACGAGGTTTAACTGCCCAGCTTTGGGTGTGGCAGACTAGGCCTGCGTCTTGAATGACGTCTAGGACGAAGAAGGCAAAGAGCTACGCGGGCGAATGAGTTTTCCAAGCATGCGAATGGAAAAGATGCAAACGACGCACAGGACTCTCTCTGAAGAAGGCAGGGTCGCTGACGACCTCTTCGAGAAACGGGTACAATCCCTCTGCCAGAAGATCGCAGTACAAGTTGCTGGTAGCTTTACTCGAGCGCTCCGAGCTTGTAACGACTTGGCTGAAGAACTTCGCCATACGCCAACATAAGAAGTTATCATTTTCATTTCCAGGCCTACGTTCATGGTACAGCTCCCGCCAGAATCTGAGAGCCACAACAGGATCACGTTTGATCAGCTCTCGAATCTGTTTGCCCTTCAACTGGGCATTCCATTTGATTTGCGGCCAGAAGTTGTGCGGATTGACGGATTCGACGTTTTCCGACAGAGGGAACTTAAAGTTCTCGGTCACAGTGTCGTCATAGAAGAAGAGAGCCCAAGGAGGAAGGTCATCAAAATAGTCAGAGTCGGGCGAAGAGTATCCCGACAGACCAGACTCTTCGCTGGTATCGTCCCAGTCGTCGTCGTCTTGCGCGTTTTCCACTGGCACCCTTGGGTATCTAGACGAAGGCGGATAGAGGCCCGGTACGGGAGGCCTATCTCGGGCCTGAGACGACATGTTCTGGAGGTGGTGGTCTGGGTCAAGTGGCTTTGCGCATGTGGTGGGCTGAGTTTGCGCTTTCGGCAGACCCCGACTTTTACGTTGTTTGTCGATCATCTTCTCCCTTTGAAGGCCGTCGGAGATGGGCAGATGAAATGCTGTGACACAAGTTCTGTCACCAAATGCGCCTGGAAGATCGGGTATTGTGTGAAATACGAGGTATGATGAGGTTCGGCTAAGGCTACAATGCAGAGCTTGGATGCAGTAAATAGGCAATATACAAGCTATAGGATTGGTGTGCGGTCCCCGCTAGGCGTTACAGGTGCAGTACGGAAGGATGACTTGTCCTGCATCGAATCTGTGACCAGTCAGCACAAGATATGCTGGTACATACGAAAGCCATACCATTATTGGACTTGTACTCCATTATCACAGTCGGAGGTAGATTGAGTACTCGTCGTATGTTATCGCTAGAAGACAGTCAACTGGATGTAATCAGAGAAAACGAGTGGATATACGCACCGAATGCGTTCGCGCAGCTTTGGGTCTGACTCGACGCGATTCCAAACAGACACGATGTCCTCGTTCTGTCTGACAGAGATGGTTGCGCCGCAGATATCCGGCGAGTCTGCGTCCCCATCCACCCCTCCGACACCCGCAAACTGGTCGCCAACAATTGCAAGTACCAAGTCCTCCCAGAGACGATCCGCAACGCCCTTGCGCAGACGTATGATCCACTTGCCGCCGGAAAGGTTCAACGGGTCTTCCCATACTGGCCGGCGGACGCGTTCGTGGAATAGCAGATAGTCTGTTGTAGGCAACAGGGCGGACGGAGGGTAGAGATGTGTCCAGAGCGACCAGAAAGACTCGACCTACCCGAAGTTAGTCTCAATGCGGATACATGATACTTTGGGCAACACACAGTGGAAAAGGCTGCGATCTTTTTGATCCCTTCTTCATAGTTCGTGATCTTGTTCCCCGGCGCGCGTTGCTGTCTGAACCAGAACACCCACCTATAGCCATATTATCAGAATCCAGTATTACAGAGTATAAATGCGCGACGTACGTGCTCCGCAGAGGATGGGCCGAAGGCGAAGATGCGCCACCAGAGCGCGTTGCAGCAATCGGGCCGCCCGCATCCTTTTCGCCGTCCGCAATGAGCGACGTAGCAAAGAGCTTTGAAGATTGGCGCACTGGTTTCGGTGCACTCGTCATCGTAGCGGTGGTCGTGCTAGATGTCGAGTTCGCGAGGAACCGAGATTGCGACGGAGCGTTGGAAAAGTAGCCGGCCATGGAGTCGTGTGGAGGATAATGCGGGCAGTAGTTACAGAGTAAGAGGTCTCTTTGTCAGGTCTGGGGAGCAGTTTCGATATAGCGGCGCGTGCACGGTGGCTGGAGAAATATAGGTACCAGGAGAGTGTCAGGTTCGCGTAGGTTCTTGCTCAAAGTTGATGCGCGTCTGTGAGATGAGATCACAGTGGTCACAGCGAGTCACGGCATGCGTGCCTGTCATTGGCGATATTCGACCTCGAACTTGACCATCTTGTCTACGACATTTGCTACCTTGCAGACCAATATATGGCTCTCCCAATCGTAGCAGATCACTTGCCGTGGACGGTGCTCAGGGGGACGGACGGATCATGGCTATAATCGGGAAGACGGCGCTACTTCATATTGACAGTTGCATTCGATGAGCCGCCATGACTTCCAACTTCTATCGTGTCCCCTCCTTTTGAAGCTTGCCGCTGACGCTCACGTACTCTCGCCTTGCCTACCCAACTCATCCTCTGGCCCACCTTTTGACACAAGCTATGGCCGCGGATCACGAACCGTCGCCATCCGCGTGGGCTTTCCTCCACAACATGCTCAACTTCTCTGGCGAAAAACACCAGCATTGGACTTTGGCGCAGACACCCTACGAACGCAAGCATGACACGGATCTACTCAGTCATTCGGACATCAGCTCATACTTCCCAGCCATCATCCACCAGACTGGTCCCATACGGCTCGACAGGGATACATGCAGGTCGCTGGTGTCACACGATCGCATAGCAGCCTTCAGCTTTTGGCAACAGTTATATCGCGCGCATGCTCCGCACGCGATCGACTATCCTTTATGGAACTGGACTATGGAGCTCTTGTCGGACTGGGATCACAGCATGGAGAAGTCGCTTCCACGTCTAATCAAAGCTGGTCTATTCGAGTTTTTTGAAGAGGTTATATGTCGTGAAGAGTTCTTCTATGACTTCCCCGTAAGCACGATAGACGTTGGGCTGCTTGTGCTCTTTCTTATGTATCCATAGGCTCTTCTTCTGAACATCTTCGAGGCCATCAAACATACCTTTCTCAGCCTGATGGCGAACGATTATCCAAACCTGAAACGTGATGATCCCGGTATCAAGGGCGGAGTCGATCGACTAACTGCTATGGTTTGCCGCGTCAGCTGGGAGCACCGCGCTCGTTTACTCGTAGAGCAAGATGTGTTGGATGACCGTGCAGGTCAGCTCAAGCAGGCCCGGGCTGCTCTGCATCGTCTAGTCATCACGTATTATAATTTCCATCATCCTGCGTGAGTGTTTGCTCCATCAAGCACCCGCATAGCTAACATGTATACGCGCAGGGATCCCGAACATCTCGACCCTCAGATTGATTACTCTGCCTTTCGCCATACCGACTATGAGCACATCCGCCGCGTCACGTTTTTCCTGTGGTTCCATTACGACGACACGCTCTTGATTCGGAACGAGAGCGACGTCGAGCGCGCACGTGCTGGTATCTTGACGTATGCGATTAAAAGTCTGAATGGATGCGCCGCTGATGACCCGGAACCCGCGGCTTTTGCTTCCGACATACTTCACGAGTACGGCGCGGTCCCCGTTCTTAGCAGACTGGACAGCACACTTCGCGGAAGTAAGATGGATGGCACGCAACTCTTCCGCGTTCAGATGCTTGTCCAACTTTTGTTTCTCCGCACTGAGTATTTTCCTCATTTCGCATCGTCGGGCGTCCTTGGGGCTTTGAGAGAAGCCGTGGATCGCTGCGAGTGCGACTCGGAAATACCGGTAATGCACGGCTCGCTATTGATAACTGCGCTAGACATCTACGGGTGAGTCTCCGTCGGGTGATTGCGCCTTGAAATGAATGCTCACAAGTAGCTTCAGTGCGATCTCAACCTATGCGGCCACTAACGACGGGCGCGCGCCGCTCATCCGCCAATACGATGCCATCGGGTTGTTGTCCCGCTGTATTCTCGTTTCCGCGGAGCTGGACTTCCCGTTTCCTGGTCGGTGTCTCCGCTGATTCCGACAATATAACACGCTGATGACTGACCCGATCCAGAGCGCTGCTATCAACACATCTATGAGTATACCACGTTTGCGCGAGCCCTCTGCGAACGTCACGGCAAGAAGAATGTGCTTCGTCAAGCGCTCACTAAATCCGTTCGGTGGCACTGGTATCACACCCTCAAAGGGTTGCGCGAGATGGAAAAGGCAGAACCTGACGTTGTCAAGGGTCGCATCCTCCTCGAGAAGGCGTGGCTGTCGTTTGGAGATGTGTTGGGCTTGGATGAGGGTCAAGAGGAGGCAGAGTACTACCGCACGGTGAAGGGCGCCTCACAGTTCTGTGCATGGAAAGAGTGCCCCTACCATACGAGCAGGCCCTTCGCTCCACTCAGCACTTGCAAAGGCTGTGGACAAGCGTACTACTGCGGCAAAGCATGTCAAGTTCGGTGCGCCCTACTGCTTAATAGTCTGTGTTATTGGCCTGACAGTTGTCAGGGACTGGAAAGAGGGTCATAAGCAGGCTTGCAAGCGCATCAAGGACGAAGCGTACGCGGCCAAGAAATGAACGCGCAAGTCGCGTGGGAAATCGGTCGGAACCGCATCGCGTTGACGCGAGTCCGCAGTGTCTTCTGCCTTCGTCCTCCATGGCCTCTGGTTGTAGCGTCTACCCTTCAGCTGTTAAACGTCCACTGCGCAGCTATGAACTATCATTGCGAGCAGCGCATCTTAATTCTATGTCAACGCAAACCGATGCGCCTGAAAATGGTTAGCGCCCTCGAAGGCGCCTTCGCGTCATCCTCTCCCCATTCAGATGGCTGGTAGCCATTTCTATCTCCACGTGTTATCATGTCAGGCATCTACAAAGCCTGCTGGGAACTCTGCGTCGACCTTGACCTTCGACTCTGAACTTCGCACGTCGCCGTGTCCACCCCGCCAGCCAAGGATCTATGCGATGGTCTCACTTGGCTTGAATGCCGCCTTATACGTAAGGCAAACACATACAGAGGACGGAAAACCGGGAAGTAACGTCTGGAAGATCACATTGCATTACCCAATTTGGACTTCGGATGTCTATGGGAGACGCGCGCGACACGCGCGCAGCACGCGATTGTACGCTTACCCACTTCACTGGGAACGGGAATCGAGTTGGAGCCGACCCTCACGTCGGTCGCCCAACTTTTCGTCCGACTCTGTCTGGTGGCTAATTCCCATCGTTTGCCGCAGTAGAACATGCTCAACATCGCACAATGCTCCGATTTGGAGGACCTCGCCCGCATGCCAGACTTACCCGGAGGGAAACAGCACTGGTCATTATCTAACACGCCTTTTGAGCACATGATCCAAGACTCTCCCATGGACGTCGAGTCATTCTTCTCAAGTGCGGCTCTTCAAGACGTTTCGACAGACATGGATATGAATGTGGCCCGTAAACTGACCATGCAAGACCCGGTAGCAGCCTTCAAGCTTTGGCGGCATCTATGTCGCGCGCACGCGTCGTGCGCGATTGATTATTCTCTATGGATGTGGACGCAGGTCTGCGTCGGCCATTTTCTGGCCGGGCCTACTGCACCATCGGCGCCGCCCCGCTTGCTTCATCTTGGCTTATACGACTTCTACAAGGAGCTTGTTTGTCGCGATGATTTCTTCGAAGATGCCCCTGTAAGTCACTTCGCCGCGTCATATAGGTTGTGCTATCTTTTGACTATTGCTACTTAGCTTTTGGTGTTTGACGTGATCGAAGCTATCGCAGGCACTATAGCCTATGTCACGCGTTTAACCGTGCAAGGGCACGATATACTTCTCATGCAGGATACCATCGACGACCTCGTCGCGACTGTTTGCAGAGTCGCTTATTCGCATCGGACACGCTTGCTCTCTCGTAGTACCATCAAGACGTATCCGGGAACCTCTTTCCACCTGGCCCAGTTTAGACTACTTCATCTATTATCTTCTTACTCCGATTTCGATACATTGCGTCGGTGAGTATCAGGCCCCAGGTGTTGATTACTTATACTGATAATGGTTCGTCAGTGCCGAAGACGAGGTTCATTGCATCCCCAACATCCAGGATACGAGGACATCCGTCGTACGACCGTGTTTCTCTGGTTTCACCACGACAAGTACTCGGCGGACGCTCTTCTTGGCCAGAATTTCCTGAAGTGCGACGAGTTCCTGTTTCTAGCACACTCGGCTACGCGTGAGGTTGGGGCCAAAGACCCGGCGCTTAGAGGCTACATTCAGTCGGACATCATCCCTGAGTACGGTGCGCTATCATTTATGAAACGCATGGCCGCCTCGTTCCTAGCAACGTCTCTTCTCGAGGATATCAACCTTCCCCTCGTAAACGTCTACCTACTGCTATTGCATCCAGAGTTTCTTCCTCTCTTCGCCTCGTCGGGTCTACTTCTAAGTATCAAAGACGCCATAATACGTCTTCAGCGCCACGGTTCAGGGCTGGCCTGACCAGTCAGAGCCGCTGACCATTAACCAATGGTCAGATGGTCATGACCCGTCATACGGGTCATGACCGACCGGTCAATGATGGGTCAGGGCAAAATCGGAGTGTTCGTGCACAGCCTTCCGCCATCTGCCGCGGCAAGCTTGATTCTTAGTTCGAGCCCTTGCTATACTCCATGTACCCTACAAATGACATGGTTTGGATGTGATATATATTACATGATGTATTTTTGGCTTGCAAACATATTTTCCCCACTTTCTCGTAGTTCCTGGGGCTGAACGGCCGAGAGCGATTCAATGAAAGACCTGTACAACGTGCTCGATCGCTTGCCGTTCGAAGTGACAGGTATGGTATCTCTCTGTAGCTCAACTACTACTCTTGTATCCAACGACCATGGCTCCGATCGTCGGAACCAAGAAAGTCAGCGAGCTCTGGGATCATGTATATGTCCTGCCTCCGAGACATCCGGATGCACTGGCGAACGGTTCACATAAACGAGTCTGGTGTCGATACTGTCTAAAGCACTGGCTAGATACAAATCAGGCCCCCATACATGATGATGGCGAGGGAGAGATGGACAGCAACAGCCCGACCGCGCCCGAGCTCACGTATCACTGCGAAGACATCACGACACGAGAGAACGACGCGCTTTACCAGCTGTGGTTCGAGGATACGGCACCGGATTACTCGTTTTTTCTCTCAGGTATGTTGTACATTGTCCAAGGGCCTACGAAAGTTAACAAAATACAGCACTCAATCCCGACAATGCCGGTTTGGACCAGCGAGTTGGCAAGCTCCAGCAAATCTACACGCATATCAAAACCCGGACCCACTGCAAACACATTCCCACCGATACTCGCCAGGAGCTCATCCGCAAGTTCGGTGCCACCTACGGCTCGAAGCAGGATGAACCCGCACCGGAGGCGGCCGCATCGTCGCAGCAGCGGTCGGAGCAGCCGCGGCAGTCGCGGGTTTTTGTATCACGGAAGCGTGCGGATATCGATTCTGGCGGCACCTGGTCCGCAGAGAGACCATCTTGGTCCGATGAGCTACAGTCCGAGTTCAGCTCTGACTTCTTGAGGGCCGTTGTCGATTCCGGCTGGTCGTGGAACAGTGCAGCGGGTGAACCCATTGTTCACTTCATGCGGAAGTGGGTTCATGTTGACGTGGACGTGCCGAGTCGAAAGGTCTTAGCCGGGCGCCTCCTCACCGAGGAAGTTGCGCGTATCTCGCAAGGCATTCGTGAGCGCGTTGAGCACCGCCTTGCGATGTTTCAGAGCGACGGATGGGATAGCAGGAGGGGAGATCCTTGGACATCGTTCATGATGAACGTCGGCCGCGAGGTGCGTTGATGTTGATTACGAGCCTGCACGATCATATATCTAATCTGATGGCTATAGTCATATCTAATCGAGTCTCTTGACATGTCCGGGCTTCCGAAGACTGGAGATGAGCTACTCCGCATCGCCGCAGAGGTCAAGAAGGGTGCTGTCGAGGCTTTTGGTGTCGTGAATATCGGGCATTGTACAGATGACGGCCCCGATGGCAAGAAGATGCGGCGCGTGGCTGCCGTGCTCTTTTCTGACCAGATCTTCACATACTGTTGGGCACACCAGACCGAGTGTGTTGTTAAAGATGTGATCAAGGCCAGCCCCGAACACCGCGAGCTCATCCAACAGGCCAAGGACCTTGCGAAGTACGTCCGCAACCACGATCGGCCGAGGGCAGCTCTCCGTCGGGCCACGTTCGAGCAGTTTGGACAGGAGTACAACCTTATCACGCCATCGAGTACGCGATGGGCTGGGTGGCACAAGAGCTTTGCGCGCTTTGATAAAGTGCAGAACTGCTTGCAGGTTGCTGTAGTTCGGGAAGGGGCCGAGTGGCTTGAGCACCTGCCGCAGAAGATGGATCCAGCCACATTAACAGCTATGCTGGACAGGATCCAGGATAATAACGGGTTCTGGCCGGCCGTCAATGGGTTCGTCTGTTTCCTTCGAGTCTTATACCGATGAATTATTCAAATAAATACAGTCTGAGAGACGTCTTAGAGCCTCTCGCCATTGCAAACCGTGTTCTACAGACCGCGTTCACGCGTGGTGACCACGTCTTGACCACAATTGCTACCGCTGTCTCTATCTATACAGATCCAGCTTCATCTTGGGCGCAGCGCGGGCTCTCTGTTCTTACAGAGAAAGCTGTAGAATCTTTCGGGAGGCGCTTCCACAACACGGACCAGGACGTCTTGATCTTCGCGACCATCGTCAACCCCAAGTTTCGCTTCGATATCTTCAATGGTGGTACCGAGTTGACCCCACAGAAGGTTTTCAATATCGCAGACCGATTGTGCCGACGGTTCTACAACGACATCGCCCCCGACGCGCTGTTCCGAGACTCGGTGCAGGCTTACATTCTCCGCCAGGGCGATTGGGCTGATATGCAGCCTAAGAGTGATGTACGTGTCGGAGCATATAACCGTATACATTGTCTTACATAGAATAGGACCCTGACGATCTGGCATACGTCTGGGAGCAGCAGCTACACAACATCGCCAACCCTGACCATTCGAACGGACACGACCGTTTCGTCATGTTGGCTATCCGTATCTTGCACGCGACCATGAACTCAGCCAACCTCGAGCGACAATTCAGCGGCTTCGGGAACACACAATCCAAGCTCCGCAACAGCAGCGGCGTTGGCTCGGTTCGCGATCAAGCAATCGTGAAGGGAGATTGTATGCGCGAGCGTGCACGCCGGATGGATCACTCCGGCGCATACGCGGGTGGCAGCTCAGTACCACCGGTAACAACCCCGACCAACACAGCTCAGAGCACCACACACACGCACACACACAGTAGCGATAGTGAGGAGGGGGACGACGACGCAGAGCTTGATACATCTGTCCATGATCTCTTGTTTGGACCGGATGTAGGCGAGTCGCTGGACGAAGAGCCGTCGGAACGGGAGCTCGATCAACATTGGGCGCGATTGAAGCTTACAGGCCGTCGCCCTGCTATGAAACGTCCCCCGAAGTTCACAATTCAGGGGCTCTTTGACTTAAAGAACAAGACCACGCTCGATTTATTGTACACATACTGGACACCGCATGCTGCCGCCGTCGCACGGTCAACTGCCAGGACCAATCCGGATGTATCTGTAGCATAGGTTACTGCTAGAGCATCTTCGATACATGTGAATGCATAGTCTACAGATAGTGTCAGAATGGAAGACTTGTTAATGGGCAGCAACGACGTACCCGTTCACAAGAGCCCGCGTAGTTCACTAACCTGTCCCATCTACCACCTAACTCGTGAACTTCAATCTGCGAGTCCTTTCTACAGTACAAGATCGCGGTGTCTTGAGTGGAGGAGCACGCTGAAACTCGTTGTTGTCCGAGGTAGTGGTGGTAGCGAGCAGACGCGACCCGGCGGCTTCGCGCATCACGGTCAACGTCAACACGTTCTCACGCGTTGCTCGACGTTTCCGCAAAACGGAAACGGTGGCGGTCACCAGCGATTGTCATAGCAGTACTATAACATCTCTCGTGTCTCAAAATGCAGGTCTGTTAGGCTACATGTATCATTTACTACAGGCCACGGGAAGGTTTCGACGTCGCGGTCAAGCTCACGGGACCGCGATCACACCGCCATGACCTATCGGGACCCCTCTGACCCCTGTGGTCAGCCGTTTGTTACTGATTACCGCCCATCACCCCACTTTGACCGGTCGAGGCGTCTGACCACGGTAATGACCAGGGGTCAGGCCAGCCCTGGCACGGTTCACATAACGACATGTGGCACACTGTCTTTAAGCTTGTCTTGGGCATATATCAGTAAGCTCTTATCGTCCGGACCACTGCGTGAACTAATCATATGTGATGTATGTAGCGAGGTCGCCACCAAAGTTCCAGTCACAGACGGCCGAGCACCACTTGTCAAAGACTGCGACATCGTGGGTTTGTTTTCATGCGCCATACTGTACAGTGCAAGGTCCAACTATTCGTTTCCCGGTGAGCGCTGCTTTCATACCCCGGGGAATTCTTCTGATGAGTTACCCAGTTCGCTTGTGCGAATATATCGACGATTACACGGCGTTCTCGAAGATCCTATGCGAGCGACACAGCAAGAACAATGCTCTTCGCCAAGCGCTTACTCAATCGCTTCGATGCTATTGGTACGATAAATTGGAGGAGTTACGTACTACGAAGCCTCTGGACCACGCCGTGCTCCGGAGGTACCTATCCGTCGAGTTTTCGTGGCTGGAATTCGGGAAAGCGTTGGGACTATCCGAAGAAGTCGAAAACGCGGAGCGCGAGCGCGAGAAGAAGGAGGCTGCACGGTTATGTGCGTGGAGAGAGTGTCAATATCACAAAGTCAAGCCTCCTTCGCCACCTAACGTTTGCAAAGGCTGTGGTGAAGCCCGCTACTGCGGTAGAGAATGCCAAATCAAGTGCGTCGCTCTTGATATCTTCGTGCGCACAGTGTACTCACGCTAACTCATCACAGAGACTGGAAAGCTGGCCACAAGCGGGTCTGTAAGCGTATCAAGGACGAATCACATACGTCGAAGGTCTGAGCGCGCTGTCCTGCTCGCAGTATTCGACCAAGTCATTCCGCTGTGTCAACAACTTCTTGCCTTCCTCGCCTGAATATCCCTGAACTGGTGGTTTTGACTCGATTGCTTGTGTGCCCACTTTTCCTCCATATTGCTTGATAGCATGTATCGTTGGTCTGATAGTTGTCAGGGACTGGAAGGAGGGTCATAGGCAGGTCTGCAGGCGCATCAAGACCGAAGCGCACGCCATGAACTATAACTTACGCAGGACACCGGCTTTTGTTTGTAGTTATTTGTCTCTCCGGTTGCTTCGCGACCGCGCTCGCAGAGCCGCGTTGTCTCCGACCGTCGCGCTCTCTTTTGTGAAATTTTCATCGATATGCTTATGCGTCCCTCCCTTCTCGTCACCCATTTTGAACCCCAAAGTGCTCTTTCCGGTGCGAATGTCGAGAAATAGGTCTCTAAGCACCACGTTGCACGCCACCTCGCGCGCAGCATCACCCCGTTCAAGGCACCTTGCATCGAGAATAGAGTGGCCCAGCCTGTGTCGCCAGCTTCCGGATCTTGATGCTCAGCGCTCAACGAAGAGTGTACACCCAGTGGCAACGGTGGTGCACCAATAGGCTCTGGCGCCTGTACCATTCTCATCGCTCGGTTTGAAACCAGAACAGAGTGCTCTGAACTCCTTTACAGTAGCGCGTGTTCTGCCTCGCAAGCACAACACTGTACGCCGCATTTGCACCACGCCCGCGCGTCGCCAACTGAGCACTGAGAATCGTCTTCGGGACACCGACATGCATGGCTGATTTATGATCCTTGCGCTCAGTTCTCCAGATCTCGGAGGCAACCTCAAAACGGTGATGAACCGCGAGCACACGCAGGTTGCATCTGCCATGCACCGCTCCACGTCCGTTCCCAAACTGGACATGTTGAGTGAGCACGACCGACAGAGATGAGTTCGCTGATGTGTGCCCGCCATGTTCCGCAAATTGCTCGTCCTGCTCGATTGCGCAATAGGACTGAGCCTACATCTGAGTTTCCGTCAAGTTCCAAGGGCTCCAATTAGAACCCTTTGGAACGTCGGAACACCGAGTTCCAATGGGAACCTCGTCCGGTTCTCCTTGGAAACACGAGGTCCTCTTGGAACCCGAAAGCGGACAAGCTAAACCCTGCTGTGGAAATGCTGTTCGGGTTGCTCCTCAGCGCCTCAGCGGCTACAGTAACTAAACAGCCTACAATATGCACATTTGGACGAGCACACATGTAAGAAATAAGGATCGTAACATTATACTCCGAGGGTACGAGAGAATCTGTACAAACGCGGTCCCGACTTCGAGTCGAAGTGCGCATACATGCACGGGTGCGCCAATGGCAGAAAGAAAGCACTCTTCGCCATATTGAACACCTTC